>VXBJ01004008.1:890555-904648 GCA_013400055.1 Nycticryphes semicollaris | reverse complement strand
TTATTATTAAAATTAATTTTTAACATGTGTAATTTTATTAAGTACTTTAGAAGAATGTATACACCCAAGTTCCATCAAACCATGCAATTTAATTATGAAAATACAAGAAAAAAGGAGTTTGATAGACTATTAAAATAAATTGTCTCTCATTACTACTTCTTAAGCTCTCACAAGAAAATAAAATTAATTTTCCTGTTTCCAATGTAAAATTGTGTTGATAACCAATAAAATACCTTGGTACTGCTCACATTTTCAAAAAAAAAATCTTATAAAGAACTAACATATTAAGCTGAAATGGACAGAAATTTCTGTATTAAAGCCTGGCTCTACGTAACATTATCAGTCCTTAAAATTCATAAAATTAGATGCTTTATTTTAGTAGGTTTGGTTAGAAGGACAACGTGTGACAATTAAGAAACAGCAAAGCTGTTCAAGTTGCCATAATATTTATCAGGCAATCACTACCATTAATTCAGTGAACAAATGCTGGCTTTCAGTGTCCACAAAATTCCCCAAACCCACACAACGTATGAGTTGTCTGTCTCAGAAAATAAATATTGTAGAATACCACAATGAAATAAATATGTAAGTTATTATTAAAGTTATAATTGTCACCCTGCAGAAAATTTGCTCAAATCAATACATCTCCAAGGATTTAACTTTTAAACAATAGTATTCTCCATTAGCTTACACCTGAAGTTATTGTTTACACACAGCCAGGAAGTATAAATGCAGCAGATTTTTAAAATGCTACAATTTTAATCTAATTTATCAGTCGCCGATTTGAAAAATTCGTTCTGCAGAACTTTAATATGGCTATTTAAGATTTATAGGAATGGAAAGTCAATCTTCAAAATTATAGTAGAAAACCTTTTTTTCTGGAGTTGACTAACTACATAAGCATAACTGCAAAAATACAGTTTACACTTCAATCCAAAATCGTAAATAGAGATACAGAACTTAGTCAAATCTACTTAAATTCCACTATCTCTTTGTATAATGAAGTTAGACAGTAATATACTCAATGTTTCCATTTGAAAATTGTTTCTCAGGTTTGTTTAATAATATTGACAAGCTTTGCTTATTAAAAAGATAACGCTCCTTGACACTAGGTCAGAACTGGGTCTGTGAGAGTCACTGATCAATCTGATAAACCAGATTTTTTTCAGTACCGTCAAGAATGACAGATGTTTCAAAAGAAGCCCCCATTACTTTCCTTCATCCTCCTTTCAGTGCACACATTGCAAGTTCCTGAATTACTAGGAATTCATTTAGTTCTTGCAATCGCTTTTATTTTGCCACCATTGTGTTAAAACACCTTTGCATTGCACAGACTATATTCCCCAAATAATTCCTTTCTGTTCAGATGCAATCTGGAGTTCTACATGATGAAAAGTGCTGCATAATCCAGATTCATAACTCCGCCAGGTCACCTGTCAAGACCTCTAACCTACCTCAAGAAACAAATTAGACCTAAGGCCTTACTATACCCTTACTTGATCAATCAGTTTCGTAAGTATTAATCATAAAAAAAAAACCCTGCCACCAACCAGAGTTATTCTTATATTCCTGTAGGTCTTTGTATCATTCATTATTGGTATGAAGAATGTGGTTTTTTTTATAGTGAAGCCCGTTACAGAAGTTCTGTAGGCAATGGGAAAGTTAAAACGACTGAAAATTTGGTGAGGATATAGGACCTTCAGCAGTCAGGTTATTAGAGTTGCATGGAATTTATTTTCAGGAAATCTCACAAAAATTACAAAACAATACTTAGACGGAATATGGAAACCTCTCATTAAAGGTTTCCGGTACATAGTTTTATTATTTTGAGATATTTGCTGCAAATACTCAACCTTCATTTCATTCTTTCATTGACATTGTAAAGATCTAAAATGGAGAGAGGATAGAGAGAGAAATTTATTGAAGATTTGCAGGTTTTGATTATGTATTTATTCCGTGATACTTTTGGAAATTACTAACAGTTTGTATAACCTAATACCTGAAAGGTAATTTAACTGAGCCTTCAAATTTCTCCAGAGAGTTTAGTTTAATGACATCTATTTTGAACAGCACTATGAAAAACAGTTAGACAGTTTTATATTTTTACTGCAAAATCAGGGCTTGACAAATCTAGGCAACATTATAGCTAAAGTTACTATCAAAGGCATCATTAGAAGCAGCCATCAACACACCAGATAATTATTTATATCCAGTAGATTAGTTTTATATAAAAATCAGGTATAAAAATTTTTGTCATGAGACTGACAGATTGGATTTTACAGAAATACTTTACATTCCTACCTCTGTCAGATGATTTGAATCTAATTTTACAACCACTAAAATCCACTTACACTGCAGTCACTAACCTTATATTAATTATATTAATTCAGCATTAGCAAAGGATGTGCTCTCTGGCTGATGTTATATATGCACAAATTCTTTATGAATTCTGTTGTAACATTTTTTCAGGCTCACAAGTAAGTTAATCACGAGAAAGAATATTTGTTGTAATATCCCCTAGAACCAGTCATGAAGGGCACAGAGGCAGTATTTCCCTAAGGTTTACACATCAATCAGTAGAAAACAGATCATAAAACATTCACATTTTTCAAGGAATTTATGGAAATTGTCTTTCAGGGAAAGCTTTGTAGGCACTGAAAGTCTGTTGCTTAGCATTTTAAAAGGTAGACTGATGCATGCAAGCACATTACTTCCACTGAGTTCCAAAGGTACTTCTTCCCTCCCCAACTCTCTTGATACATATTAGTGGTTGTATAGACAAGCAAACCACACATACAAAAATTATTGCTGCTCCAGACATGAGCCCTCCATATCTGTTTGAAATTGGAAAAGGATTTATCAGAGGGAAGAGGGCTTTCTTAATGGAAGAAAGGAAAGAATTATTTCTCTCTTCCACCTCTTTGACTTAACTTTCATTTTCAATAGTCACTTTTGTAGTAGGACCCTTATTTTGGTTGAAGCTACTAGATATATAGAGTGAATACTGAGAAACAGAGTAGCATATATACAATGTAATTAATTTTCAATGAAATGAGTTTTTATTAACTTTATAGTTTAATATATTAAGTCATTAAAATGGAACAGTGAAACTAAATTTACACCTTAAAGGCAAAATTACCCAAGTATTAATTCAGCTAAATTACATATTGCTAAGTATTCATTGTAGATTGCTTATAGACATGCCTGTAAATCATTATGTCTGTCAGCTACTGGCATACCCTATAGCACTCTTTATATAGGCTGAACTTCATTAGTTCAGCAAATTAAATATTTATAGGGTTTTTTTAAATATCTTGTATGTCCCTGTTTATTTATGAGAAGTTACCTTGTACAGTGGATACACACCATCAATGGAGAATGTATGGGGCAAACCAACTAATTCAGTTAGGAAGACATTCACTAGCCAACAAAATCACAAAAGATCCCATTAAAAACATTTCTCAAACTATTACTTTTTTGGTTATCTCAGTTCTGTCTCTACCAAAGCTGACAAGACTTCTTCTGCCTAATCATCAACTTAGCTATAGGACAATATGGTAACATTTCAAAGATTCTGGATTAAAAAGCAGGAGGAGTTATCAGACTGTAAACAACTGCCCTCAAGGCAAGCACTGACGAGGACAAAATCACAGTCTGTTGTGTTCTGCTTCACAACAGACTATCCAGAAATTACAGTAATCAAGCAGCATGGAATGAACAACAACATCAGTGTAACTTCTTTTTCCTGATGTCCTTTGTGCTATACACGTGTTAGTAAACAAAGTTTATTTTGCATTTTCAACAAGTTTGTTGGTCACAGTCCCCTCTTCGAGGAAGCTTTCCCTTTTCTTCTACTAGCTACAGAAAATGACGATCGTGTTTCTGGATTTACTGATTAAATCCTAATCTACAGACTAAACCTTTTGGAATTAAAAACCAGCAAATTATTTTAACTCACTACAATAGCACAAAATACTATGTGACATCTGCTGGAGAGTGCCTGAAGTGATTAGTACTGTTTGCTTTGTTGAGGGGACAGTTTCCAGACACTCGTAGGTTTTGTAATCATGTCTTTTCTAACAATTCCAGCCCACCTTGCTTCAACAACTGTTCTCTGATAGCTTCTGGGTAAAATACTAATATAGAGAAAATACATTTTTACACTGATTAATTTATTACATGCATGAAGCAGCTGCTCTTACTACTACTCTTCAGAAGATTCAGAACAAAAAGAGCACACATGGTTAGACTGTCAAAGAGCACTTCACAGAGGCAAAAAAACTCCCCACAACAAAACAAACCACCACAGAACAGCTAATGATAGGACAAGGGGCAATGGGTACAAGCTGGAACATAGGAGGTTCCACTTAAATATGAGGAAAAACCTCTTCACAGTGAGGGTGACGGAACACTGGAACAGGCTGCCCAGAGAGGTTGTGGAGTCTCCTTCTCTGGAGATGTTCAAAACCCGCCTGGACGCGTTCCTGTGTGACCTGATCTAGGTGTTCCTGCTCCGGCAGGGGGATTGGACTAGATGATCTTTCAAGGTCCCTTCCAATCCCTGATATTCTATGATTCTGTGATACTGTGAACCAACAAGGCTGGAACAAAAAAACATCCACCTTTGGTTCCCAAAGAACACCTTTAAGGAGGTCAAAGTTCAATCAGACCCAGCTCACCCTGGAATAGTCACAGCTGTCCTAAATTCACTTAACACAAAGTTTCTGAAAAAGACACACAATGAATAATTTTAACGGATTCGTTTTGAAGTTTGATATTTCAGTGTCTTTCACTTTCATTGGCACAAAAAAAATCTTGAATTCACAGAAAATGGGAAAGCAGAGGACTTAGTTCTGTTGTTAACTTTCAAGAAATTAAATTCTTTCAAAGATAAAAGTACAAATGTATTATAAATGTAAATTAACTCACATATAAAAAGCTAAGAATGTTGAAAAGAAAATTGTCAAAGCTGGTGATGCCTAAAAATGCATTTCCTACTTTGTTTGGGGGGGTTTAATGAGTAAAAATAAACAAACCATGAAGTCAGACCTTGTTGTTCTGTACAAAGTCTAATAAATGTAAATCCTCCTGTAATAGTGAAAAATTAGAGACTAGAGAGAGTTTAAGGAAAAACTTCACACTGCCATAAATTCCCATCAAACCAGTAGAAAAGTGCTGCTGGTATATACATTATCTCTATAAAATAAGGTAAGGCCGCTCTCTACCAATATCTGTCATTTTGAGTAAAGCAGCATTTGGGGCTACAGGTAACAAGTCTGAGAACAAAAGATCACTCATTTCACAAGTCCACACTAGTTAACTGATCAGATTTTTTCTTCTAGAATAGGGAAGGCAAGGAGTACTACTGAAATACTTTTATCACGTTCAAATTAAACACACAGATAAGATGATTAGTAGGAAAATAATGCACTTACAGTAATACAACAGTGTTTTTAAATTGGAAAATGTGTTTGTGTAAATAGAGTTATAAAATATATTTCACTAAAATAGTGAAAAATAATAAGAATTATATTTAATAGTGAAAACATCTTCCAGAGCAGGAAAACTCACAAAAGTGTATTTTCTAAGCATTTATAGCTTATGTCCCTCCATCAAAATCACAACTACCTCAGCACCTCCTACTCCATCTCCCCAGTACCTCATTACCCTTCAACTCCAGTTTGTCATTTCCATTAAATTTTCTTTCACATTAGAAAACACACAAGGTATTTCCAACTTCCTCCAATATCCCTGAAACAACAGCTGGGCAAAAGACACTAATTGCTATAATTTGTTCCAAGAAACACAAGCACTGGCCAGGCTATTAGGCCACAAGGAACAGATATATAGTGAGCTCATGTTGCAATCCTTCCTTTAGTAGGATAATAATTTTTGTCATTTTCCTCCAATATTCCAGTGCTTTATGAAGATTTTAGGAACCCTGTATTCCCAAGTTCCTTCTCTGTTTTCAAACCTGATAGACTGCTGTTTTCAGGCTAGTGGAGAAGGGAGGGAGGAAAGACCAGCAAAGAAACAGAGAGCAATTGTAGCAGTGTTGTCCCCTTAGGAACTAGACTAAAAATTAATAATTTTTTTTCCAGACTATAAATATATCAATATACTATAAACTATAGTTAGATATAATTTCTCATGGAGACATTAATTTTAAAATATATCAGTAATTACAATTATATTTGCTATTGTAATACATATTTCATAGGCACTTTAATAGAAAAATAGTTGTCACATTATTGCAAAAAAAATTTACCTTGTATGTTAACTGTTTTTTAGTATAATTGGGCACCCATAAAATTTTTTGAGTGACCTTTCTCACTTCACAATCTATCACAATATGATCCTGTGCCAGAGGTTTCTTCCCTATGCCCTTAAGGCTGAAGATGTTTTCAGTGCCAGCTGTATCATTTCGCAGAATAAGCCTTCCCTAGAACAAAGAGAGAAGAAAAACAAAGTTTCAGCACTGCAGAAGTCTCCTTTGGCTTCCAAATTAATTCCTTTAATCTATTAGTCTTAAATCCAGGCAACAAAGCATGCTTACCAGTGTTCCTATTGACTTTTCTAGTTCTTAGGCAAACTCTTCTGTTAAACACAGAAGAAAACCAAAGAAACAAAAGCTTTTATTTGACCTGCAGTCAGACTCTCTCAGTTAGTGTACAGACAAAAAGACATATATTGCTTCTTGCTAAAGGTGTCATACCCTTTGTTCACTCTTCATTTTTGCATAGTGATTACTCGGGTGGCAAATGCAACTTATAAGTAGTGGATTAACTTGTAATAGAAGATATTTTATGAAACAAAGTACCCAGCACATAAATTCATTTGTGATGTATGCATGCACTGAGGAAAACTCAATGTTAGCACTTTATTACTCAGGCAATGAAATACAATTTAATATTTATATTTACATTCAGACTAACCCAACATACACTTTTATGATCAAAATACAGAATCACTTCAGAGTAACGGGTTGTTTCATTAAAATGGAGGGTTTGATAGAAGTACAAATAAAGTAAGAGTTAATGAAGAGTGGTGGGCAAATCTATCATACCTAATCCTAAACTTTGCAAAGTTAGTTTCTTTGGTTTTTCACTACAGCTCATAGCCAATCTTTCCATTTTTGACTCTCAAGAAGATGTCTACTGTTAGTAACTGCTTAAGCACTTTCATAATTGGACATTAAAGGAAATGTTATTGACAGAAACATCCTTTCCAAATGCTGAAACTGATTTCCCTCTTACCATTGTTATGCACTCAGCAATAGGCTTGAACATGAGAGGATAGACAGCTGTTTCACCAAGACCCACATTTATTAGAGGAGGGCCATAAAAACCCTCTCCTTCCAAAATTGCTTCAAGTTGCCAATTCTGGCTGGACATGTTGCTCTGAAATCAAAGTAAAGATGTAAATTAAATTATGCATTTGAAGCTTTTAACATGCATTTCAGCTTTTACTTGCAGTTGTCAAAACAGAGCACTGTAGTCATTTTCCCGAGGTGCTGGCTCAGAGCACCATTGAGGAGAATGCAACAGTGTATCTTAAAAATTAATTAAGCTTATAATAAATCCCTTATTCCTGGCAGCCAGACGTTCTCAGCATGAATACTAATCTTAAGAATATGTACATGATATAGCTAATGGTCAAGATGGAATTTATAAGTATCATTATAGACATTTAGAAGTATCTTCATGGTGCTGCTTAACGCTTGCCAAAATTCTGTCCCTTTTCCACCTGTAGAAAATCTTAGTGTCCCTCTTAAAAGTGCCAATGAGCATATAGTATTCATTTGGCTACTGACCATATTGTAGATAAGCCTTGCTCACAAATTGAGGACTCCGTCTCCAAAGAAGTATTTACAGTGCTATGTTCTCAGAAACTGATCTTTCTAGAGACTTATCTATTTTAAGGAGTGACTGTCCTCAGTAATATGAAAGCCTAAGAAACATATTTGGCTTGTATCCAGATGTATCACAAGACTGCTTGATTATTTTGTAAGACATGCTTGGTGGCTGCTTAAAAAATAGTAACACTTAAATAATACTATCCAGTATCAAATGCTTCGTTTATCTGTACTAGTGATGATTACACCAACAAGTATTTCTTCTTATTTTTGAACACAAAAACTTGTCAGTTGGAGAAATGTAGTTGACAAACATGGTCACTTTGAAATTCTTCTGTGACAAATCCTTCTAATACAGCATGAATTTGTCTAAAAATATCTTCTAAAGAAGGATCAAGAAAGGTCAACCACAAACATCAGAAAATGAAAATAAAATATTTGTTAAATTTCACTCCCTTGAACTTGTGCATTAAAAACTGTTTTGAACACTAATTATTAGGTTTAAGAAACTAAGTTTAACAGAGTGAATAACACCATTCCTCAATGAGCACCTATTTTCTTACATAGAATATTTTGAAGATCAGTAATTTGAATGACAAACGTAACAGTGTTAATTAGCAATATAAAAGTATGGAAAACTTCATGGTAGATACAGAAGCTCCAGATAGAATGAATATATATAAAAAGTGTAAAGTATCTAATTTCTTAGCAGAATGATACACATTTCTTATACTGAACGTGAAAGAAATCATGTGAAAAAAATAGCATGCAGTCAAAATTAAGCTTAAGATGTAAAACATTTTTAAGTTCATTTGTTCATTAACAAACATTTAGAGACAACTTTATGACCACGTGTGTGCATTTCATAGAAAGACTGAGATACATATTCCCTCTCTCACAAACATACACATACACACAGAGAAAATATATGCTGTAATTGGGGTACTTTTTATTTCCTTACTAAGAAAACAAAGCAGGACTTCAAAGTATAAAAGCATGACTTGTGTGTGAAATTTTAAAGCATATACTTAGTATATACTCAGAAGTAGGGAAAAAAATTCAAAATAATAAAGCCAATCTCTTTAGAAACTCTCTGTTTAAACAAGTTGGTAAAAAAACTACCTTTCTGTGTTACAGAACAGCTCTTTTTCAGCTAATGTAACATTCAATATATCAAAGGTCAATAATAAATATTAATACATTAAAGTTTTTGCATAAGAAAATATTATTCCATTTTCTTCACTATTTTGTCTCTGTTAATTAACTTTGTTAATTAAATTCCTTGTCTACTTTCAGTATTTCACAGAGCATCCACAGTATGGTCTTTCCCCAGATATTAAATACCCTTGTTTTAACCTTACCCCACTCTTTTGCCTACAAAATATTGGAATTTTTCCATTAATTGACTCACTAGTATTCCTCAGCGGCTCTAATATCAGAAGGTTACATCGAGTACACAGACAAAACCAGAATTCAAATCTCTGGAAACATTTTGCCATTCTTATCTCTTAAAGAACCTTTACCCATTCTCTCATGGCTTAAGCTCTTTCCTTAACTTTTTTTTTTTCATTTTTTTTTTATTTTAAATTGGAAAAGTTCTCTAAATTCTGAGAAATAATTTTCTGAGGGAGATGATATTCCAGCCTACAGTCCATCTTGATTCCCTGATTGTACTTCTCATGTGGCAAAGGTTCCATATCCAGAAAAGATAAGGTAAAACTATAGACAACATACTGCCTATGCTTGCCATATTTTTCAAATTGTATGCAATCTACTTCTTCTCTTTTACTCCTCAAATCTCTCCTTTTTTGCCGAAACAATTCATTTGTTCCCTAGATTAATCAACTCCTTTTTTCACTTCCAGTGTGACAATATTATTAAATAACAGATTAACAATTGTCAGGACAGAAGTAAAACATTAGAAATAAGATCATCAAGCTAATAATTTACTTTAAGAACTGACAGAAACTATTTCTCCCAGTAAGATTTATATTATGTCCAATATGGACTCTGAGTAATAATACTAAAGTCAGTGTTTTTTAATTGTTTTCATCTGGAGCCACTGGACTCCGGCACACAATTTTTTAAAAATCATGAATCTTATTTTAGTTTCTACTAATAAAGTGAACTTACTATTGGAATATCCTGAACGACCGCCTGGTACACTGGAGTTAGAAATTCAAGCTCTGCTTCAGCATGGTCTGTATTCACAACACACTCAATCTCATAGACACGAACATCGCAGGAGGACTTCAGAAGAATCTGACAGTGGTAGCAACCAGCATACTGAGGAATGAATTTTATAGGAAGCTCAACTGCATCGCTTTTTTCAAAAAACAAACAAACAAACAAACAAAAAAAAAACAACAACAAATTGCAATGTTGTAAAGCTTTTCAGAAACATTGAATTCACAAGCAGAATCTGGAGAGATTTCCAGTGAGCTGTAGGAGGATATCCCCAGCAGTACATCCAAAAATTTAAAACAAACATTAGAACTTTAGGACTGTTATCATATAAGCATAGCCATAGCAAGTTTTTTCCTAAAAAAACTTATATGTAACCTTATAAACAATATTTTCTATTGGTTTTAGTACTACACAGAGAAGTATTTTAAAAGATCTATTAAATCTAGTAGGAAGTTTTGCAAATATCAAAAAAGTATAGTAGTTACTATACTTTATCAATACTTACCATGAGAGATACCAGAGACAATACAGTATATTTGGCTAATATTAGCCCCAACAATGACTGGAATTCTGTTAAGTTTAGTAGTTATCATTAAAGGTGCTCATGAGTCTTTTCCTATGCCCAATTTTGGATTGAAAGTCTGAGTTTCCCAGAATGCAAGAGGTGTCCAAGTTGAAACAGGATATCATGAAAATTCCCGCTTGCCCAATCCACAATAAGTAAGAAAAACTCCCCACAGTAATCTCTAGAGTAAGAAAGAAGCAAAAAAAAAAATATATATGCTGTCCATCTTTGGACATGGGCAGGCCTAAAAATTCAGCGGCAAAGACTTTCTCCTCTGCTCTTGCTTACAGAAAGGATTAGACTCTTTCACAGTATTTTGAACCCTTCAATAGCCCTTGTAGGACACTAAAAAGGAGGAGATGCACACGAGGAAATCCAGTGACTGGCCATGTAAAGTCCAATTCTCATAAAAGTCCCTAAGAAACCTTAAAAATTACATGAAGATAGAAACTTCAAAAATTTCATTGTAGTTTTATATGTAACAAAAGCTATTTCTTTTCACTATTTTCCAAGGTTAGAAACCAACATCTAAAGTTGGAAAAGATAATGAGGAAGGTCAGAGACAGTATAATGACACAACAGAACACTACAGATAAAACTCAAAAAAAAAATTGCTTCTCCCTGAGGGGGAATACCTGACAAATTCTTGTGGAATTTCCCTTCTTCCTTAATTTGGGTTACTTTCTAATGATATGTATGACAACTGGACACTAACTATTCTAATATCTTCAGTGACAACTATTGAATTTTGAAATTGCAATCAACCGTCATTTGCGATGCTGCTCATTCTAGTTCGCTTAGTGGTGCTCCTCATGTATTCAGTTCTCACCTCTGCAAATGAACAGCAAATTGAAGCTTTCTTGTTGCCTTATGTCATCACTACTGCAGTTTTTTCAAAAAAATAGCTCAAGTTCAAGAGATAAATCATACAGAATGACATTATTAATCTTTCAACATTACTAGGCTATCAGAAAGATTATAAATTGCACCTCAGATTTAACCCTCTCTGAAATAAATTATTTTGTTCTCTCTTAAAGACAAGATTAATAGCCTGGTAATTTTTGAATTATTACTCTTTTTTCTATTTTGTCACTAAGTTATTATCCCCATTGGCTATCTTCCACAAAAGTAACCTGAGTTTGTCAGTTATGCATGGAATGAAACTGTCCTCTCCATTCTTCAGATCATTAGTACTGTCCCTAATTTTCTCTGTCTACGAGAATTATTTTAGGATGTTGAAAAAAATATATTTACTTAAAATGTAAAGTAGACATTTTAAATACTTGTATCTCAAGATAAAGCAGTTGTTTACAACACGTATCTGAAGAAAGAGAATATAGCGTACTGGAAGCTCAGAACCATTTCTACATGATTTTTACTTTCTTGCACTAAATGGTAATTGCAATTATGAGTAACTAGGGTTATCTTTCACTGAATTGCACCCATCTTTGAAATGCACACTTTCAAATAGAAATGCCTCCTATAGAAAAATTCAAAAATAAAACCAAGAAAAGTCTTCCTACCCATGCTCCATCCAATTCCATGCTTATAATAGTTAGTTTGGCATTACTTTTGTTTAAATATTTGTCTCTTATACATTAAAAAGTACAGTGGAGAGTAAGTCAGTTGAATAATTAAAATATCATGTTCAATTACAATCAGTGAAAAGGAAAGTAAGTAAATTGGTGATATTTATTTAACATTACAAGTATTTTATGCAATAAGACTTGGTCCCTGAAGTGAGACAGGATCTCCAAATCAAAATTATTACAGAAATCACTTGCTTGTGAATTACAGGTTCTGCAAAATATTTTTCCATGCTGATTTTGAACACCATTAAATAAACTGGGCTTCAAAATCTCTCAGCACCTTTTCTTCTTCCTCAGTCTCATAAGATATTCAGCAAAGATTGGTCTAGGATTTAATTAAAAGATTTCATGAAAATAATCTATGGGATTACAACTGGCCTAACAAATTCTGAGACACAAGTAGTAAAAGTAAGCAATGGGTAGCATTTATGCTATTTCTATGTAACAGGAAGCAAAGCAGAGCATGGAAATAAATGAGACTGCAAGCATTTCTCCCAAAAGTGAATAGTCAGGCAGAACAGTACAGGGTTTTGGTACAGCTTCCTTCCGTATACAGGATATTTATTGTTTGATGGGAAGATATTTCATGTGAAATAGGTGAACAGCTTTATTTTCTAGATTTGTGTTAGAGAAATGCCCATGGGAAATGATTTCTTGACCCTGAATCTGAATATCTGAATTGGGTTTAGTATTGAGAGAGCTGTCAAAACAGGGGTATTTGCCAAAGCAAAACTTTTGGTGTGTAATATCACCCACCACACATTCTTGGAAAGCTAAATTACAGCACGAAGGTCTTGGTCATGTTCTCTAGCAACTGCCTGGCATTGTGCTATTTACTTATTGAAAAAGATAATCTGATCACCACCTGGAATTAACAAAGTCATAGAATCATAGAATGGTTAGAGTTGGAAGGTACCTTAAAGATCATTAAGTTCCAACCTCCTTGCCCCAGGCAAGGACACCTCCCACTAGACCAGGCTGCTCAAAACCCCATCCAGTCTGGCCTTGAACACTTCCAGGCAGGGGGCAGCCACAACTTCTCTGGGCAACCTGTTCCAGCATCTCACCACCCTCACAGTAAGAATTTCTTCCCAATATCTAGTCTAAATCTCCGCTCTTTCAACTGAAAACCATTACCCCTCATCCTATTGCTACACTTCCTGGCCAAGAGTCCCTCTCCAGCTCTCCTGTAGGCTCCCTTCAGACACTAGAAGGCTGCCATAAGTCCATGCCTTCTGGTTTAGCCCTATTACAAATTATGGAAGGAGGGAAAGAGCAATAATGCAAACACTGTTCTCCCATATCACAATCTCTTGGCAGCATTTCAGAAGGCAGGAAACTATGGACCTTCAGTAGTTAGTCAATTACTTGCACATTGTATTAGCTTTTATTCAGTGATGGTGGTACTATCTTTTTAGCAGCTAAAAGCTAAATTTCACAGTGAACTTATTTCAGCCTCTGACACCATGCATGTGTCACAAATAACTGGTTAAATTAACTTGAATACTGAATTGGCAGGTACAGATTCCTGGAAGGTTAAATAAGCAACATATTGACGAGCCCAGACTCTCCTGACTTCTGTTTATCTATTGGGTCTTCAGAAGAGCTGAATTAGAACACCACTCTACTCAGTACACTTGAAAAAGCAAACACTCTTTTGTATCCCTTAATGAGTGCTGATATGTTTTGGATTTTTTTCTATTACTGTGTATCTTTCCTTGCTGTTTCATTTCACTCTAAATGCAACAAATTCGTAGAAAAGTTCCTGAAAAACCTACTAACTGTTTATTGGTTCTTTTTTTCCACTTAAATACAGTATATCATTACACACCTAAGCAACTAGCTGAGTACACTTGATCAATCAGAAAATGAGATCCACTGGGAATTAAAAAAAAAA
>VXBJ01004008.1:879451-890529 GCA_013400055.1 Nycticryphes semicollaris | reverse complement strand
AGGAATTCAAGCATTTTCATTAAAAATGCAGGTGCCAGAGACTTGAGGGGGGTGTCTGTCTTTTTGGATATTCTTTGCAAGTAGAGCAGCAGGCAGCCAGCTTTGTCAAATCCTGTAGTAAAAGGCAACAGAACTCTGATATTAGCTTCTGATGTTGAATCTAAATTAGACAGCAAGGTGGAACAACAGTTTTTTCATTGAAAATGCATCATGGACTTTTATTCTTTCCTGAACTATTTTAATGCTGAAATAGTACAACCTAGCCATCAAAAAAAAAAAAAGTTTTAGCTTTGTTTTCCTGTCTAGGTTTTTTATGTCTGTCTTTATATACTAGAAAAGAAACTAAACCATATGGCATGACTAAAAGTGTTCCAGTTGCATGCTTGCCTTAGAAAGTTCAATAATGTACATGCCTATAAAACACAGTAAGTGTATATCAGAACTTGCTCAGGTGCATATCTATTTGAAAATTAAAATATTACCATTATTTTTAAGAACCACATAAGTTTATCATTACTCAAGAAATATATATGTATATTTATCGTTACATGGCAACAGCTGTTGGAATTTGTTTATTATTACAAAGTATAATATAAAGTATTGATATGCTGGTACTGCCATGCTGCTGTATTGCTTTTGCATATCAATTGCTATCAATCATTTACTCCCATATATATTATTTCCTTTAAAATACTTCTAGTTCAAGAGTATTACTATCAGGTTTCTGCTAATAGTACGATTGGTGATGTAAAGTCTTTTCAAGGCAGAAGCCTGAAAACAGAAAAAATTCTGAAAAAACTAAATAAACAGGAAACCCATCTTATAAAGTACTTGCATGCCATAATATCCGTGAACTGACACACGCATATAGGTAAACAGTCTGCCTCAGGAATTTCTACACATTTCTTTTTCCATTACTCAAAGTCTCAAAGCCATAATCAAAGTTACAACTCCAAGCCATAAAACCTCAGATATTATATCTAGTAGAAATGGCCATTCAATAGATACAGCTCTCATTCAAACTAAAGTTCAAGATTATAATTTTTTGGAGCTACATTTTGAAATGGAATTATATTTTAAATACATCCTTTGTAAAGAGTAAAAAGGAATGCTACCTCTTACACTTTTTAATCCCATTTGTTCCTTACTATCCTGGATGGTTAAGACCACCACATCTAATTAATTTTTTATTATTATACTGTCAGTATATAGTAGTGACACAGGATGCTGGACCATAGAACACTAGGAAGAAACAGCAGAATTACTGGCATAACATCACATACTTCTAACTAGAGACTATAATTTAGTCTACATAAGAAAAATACTGAGACCAGATCAAGATTATAGACTTAGTTAGAGTTGCCATGTTCCTGCTGAAGATGTAGATTTTGGAGCAAAATTCAAAACTGAGACCCTCTGTGCTAAGGAATGGGAATGATAAATACTTTTAGGTATCACCTTAAGGTCTGGTATTTCTTTTTCTTTTTTAAATTACCAGTAAACATCAGACTAAAATTTAATAGTTATGCCAATCTGAGTATTTACTAGGCTGCTCTAAATCATTATAATATAATATATAATTAAGTGACCAAAGAGAATGGATTTATGTTTTATAATTTATGCAATATTCATTATTACTGGTAGAAACAGAATTTATATCCTGTTATGATAGACAAAATATAAACAATACAAATAAATATAACTGTAAAATATGAAAAAAACCCTTCCCCGTTCCAGCAAGAACAGGTACGATACATATAAACATCTGATCATAACTTGTTATTCCCATATTTAGCCTAGCTCATACTCTTATAAATAGATCCCCCCCCCAAAAAAAAGGATTATGGGGAAAAAATAGGTCAAGAGTACCTTAAACCACTTGGCTAAATAAAATTCTGTTCTAGAACAAAAGGGGTCCATGTAGTATGACAGTCACTTAATTAAACCTGCTGATTATGTTGCTGAAAAGCTTATCACAATCCTTTCTTTTTCTGATTTCATTAGAAGTTGAAGCTTTCTTGGGAAAGAAAAGGAAGCAGAATAGAAAAGACAGGTTTGATAAGAATGAATTATAGGAGCAGGTATACAGGTATACCTTATTATAGCTGCATAGTAATGAATAAAACATTTACCCTAGGTTATAGGCCTGCATCAAACGGAGTGTGGCCAGCATGTCAAGGGAGGTGTTTCTGCCCCTTCACTCCTCTCTTCTGGGACCCCAACTGGAGTACTGCATCCAGCTCTGGGGTCCCCAGCATTAAGGGCATGGACCTACTTAAGCAGGTCCACAGGTGTGCCAGGATGATAATCAGGGGGCTAGAGCTACACCTACAAGGACAGGCTGAGAGAGTTGGGGTTGTTCAGCTTGGAGAAGAAAAGGCTTTGGGGACACCTTGCAGTACCTAAAAGGGGCCCTACAGGAAAGACTGGGACAGACTCTTTACCAAGGAGTGCAGTGATAAGTTGAGGGTTAATGGTTTAAAACTGAAAGAGGGGAGATGTAGATTAGATATTAGGAAGAAATTCTTTACTGTGAGGGTGGTGAGACGCTGGAACAGATTGCCCAGAGAAGTTGTGGCTGCCCCATCCCTGAGAATGTTCAAGGGCATGGGTTTTGAGCAACCTGGTCTAGTGCAAGGTGTTGGACTTAGATGGAAGAGGGGTTGGACCAAGATGATCTTTAAGATCCATCCTAACCCAAACCATTCTGTGATCTGTGATTGTAGTCTAAGTCTTAGGGCTTCTTACAGTCTGTCATTCCTTGTGTTTGCAGTTTCACTCATCACACAATTTCTTCATTACCTTTAAAGCAATGTCTTCCTTTTATCATTAACCACAAAAGGAATGGCTTCCTGACTAATAAAAAGGGTAACATTGTGGGTTGGGAGAAAGATGCGAAAACAAAGCGATAGAAACCATTAGCTAAGAACTCAAACCAGCTGTAACTTGTACAAGTTTTGCTCTGGAAACACACACAGAAACTGATGAGGCAAGACAGTTAAAGCATTTCCATGGAGGCTTCATCCAAGGAAACAAGCAACTTGTTAGCTTGGTGAATCATGGAGCTGGCTTTGGATGCTACTTCTCCGTTGCTTAAAATCTGCAGCCATTATTTTAATTCTACTTGACATTTTAGCCTTTTCATTCTTTAATAACATACCACTAAGAAAAGGGCAACTTATTTCAATGTTAATTATGCCTAACAGGAGTTTCTAAATGTTCAATCCACTATCCTTTGGTTTATAAAGCACCACAATTTTACTGTCAATTACCTTTCCCTGAGCTATAAACAGTGACTGAATTATTTCTCAGGATATTTCTGATGTTCCAGAGAGACTAAAGCTCTTAAGAATCCTATTTAAGACAATGGTAAACAATCATTGTGGTACGCGATGTGATCTTTTTATATACCCTTTTTTCTTACACAGCAACAAATTATAGGATGCATTCTGCATATCATCAAGAGGAGCTGTAGGAGGACAGGGGTATTCAAGTTGTAGTTCAACGCAGCGACCAAAGGTGAGATGAGACTAAAGAAGAGACCAAAGGATCCCTAGGAATCTCAGGATGGCACAGAGCTGGGCTGAGCTTTAGACTGTGTCCTTATGCATTCCGCTTATGGCAGACTTGATGATCTCCTTCCACATGTAGTAAGTACAGACTCGTTGGGTCACATAGCACTAACACATTATAGGAGCTGTGCTTGAATTGCCTGGCAGGCACACAAATTCAAAGTGATCATAGAGTCACTCTGGTTCTAAGCTTTATTTTCTAGCAGTGGAACATTTTCATGGTTTGTCTTTTTCAATTCTTCCAGAATTTCCATAAACTTCTTACAGACATCAGACCCTTCTGAACTAGTCCTGAACTAGATCTGCCAATACTGTGGACCAAGACAAGACCATCCCCCCACTTCTTACAATGTTTCTAATTTATCTGTAGGTCTCATTTTAGCATTAAGAAGGAGATCACATTGAGATAATAATTTTGCACGACTGTTAGAACTTTTTATTAATAACTGTTGTCCAAAACTGGCCTCTTAGCTGGTTTAGTACACAGACTGTTCCACATACACTACTACGTATTTCGTTAGGCTAAAATACATAGTTTATAACTATGAAGTGATTCCAACTAAACATTCTTTCATACAATGTGGGTCATTGCTAACTCAACAAAGACTTTATGTAATATACTCTTCTAAATTACTGAGGAAAAGTAGTTAACATTGTCCAACAAGTACTAGTTCCTAAGGGTTCACTTTCTGATGACTCTCTAGCAACAAATTAATAACAAATTTTGTTATTAATTAACAAAATGTGACTGAAAATGTTTTTCTGTCTGGCCAATATATTATTTTAGTTCCATACAAGTATATGGTTTGGGCTTTGATCAAGATGTAGTATTGGAAGTAAGGTAAACATATTGCATGCTCTTTATCTATTAGATCTGTAATACTGCCAAAAATGTAATATGGTTACTTAAGAAGATTTATTTTACAAGAAAATACCTTTAGTGATTTTTACCAATTCCTTGTTGGCAGACTTCTTAAAATATTGGCTGGACATTTTTCCTGCTACTGCAGTCTAAGAAGCTTTGATCCAAGGACTGATTTTAATTAGCTTGCTTCCACCATTGTTTTTCTTCATAAATGTAAGCACTTTGTTATTTCTTCAGAGAAGCAGCTACTCCCACCCTAAGGAAAGCTACCACTGTGGATAAAATACTGCTTATTCTTCAGATAATGAAGTTAACAATATTTTCAGATGAGACCAATGTTTTGCCTCCATCCACAGGAACACCACCTGGGGACTTCTGTCACAATATTAGATTTTCTGAGTACCTGTAAATATTCTTGTGTTTCCTCATTAGCACAACAAATACACTGAATCAGGCAGCACTGTCTTTGTACTGAACAAATCTTTGCCTGTTTTCATGCTATCAGATGAGCTTCCATTTTCAGCTTTTCTTTAGCTCACCACTTCTCTGAATTCACTACCAAAGTTCCAAGCTGATATTCCCCTATTCTACACTGCCTTCCAAAGAATCCACTAGACCACTCAACAAAGTCATTATGACCTTTTTAGTACATCTCTGCATCAATTATTACAAACACAGGCAATTATTTCTTAACTTCATAACAAAAGGATTTTAACTAGGATTTCAATATCCTGTCATCCAAATAACGTTTCAGCCTCCAACCTGTACTACATCTATTCTACAACTTCTACCGGCTGTTAGTCCTGTAATTACTCATCAGGCTAGTCTGGTTTTTAATAATGCAATAACTATTTTCACCTTCCTAAAAACAGGCCCAGTGACACCATAAAATGTTTTACAGCACAGATACTGTAATCTAAGTTGGGTGAATCTGTCACAAAAAGCTTTGTCAGAAATTATCAAGAAATTCCTTATTTTTATTCCAGAAAAGAAAAGAAAAAAAAAAAGTTTACGAGGAATACATCAAGTATGAAAACAAATTACACCATGAAAGCACATGACTGATTCCAATGACACTTCAAGAAACAAACTGCAGAAACGTGCAGAAGGACTCTATTGATCAAGAAAAGAAGTGAT
Organism: Nycticryphes semicollaris; assembly: GCA_013400055.1. NCBI lineage: Eukaryota > Metazoa > Chordata > Aves > Charadriiformes > Rostratulidae > Nycticryphes > Nycticryphes semicollaris. The sequence continues at coordinate 884,955 of VXBJ01004008.1, read as the reverse complement.
TAAACACATCATGGATTTTTCACCTTGGTGGACTGACTATAATTCAAGCCTTTACTAAATTTGCTAAGGAAACCACTATCTACATTTTAAGCAGTAAAACCAAAATAATTTTTATTGTCATCAGATACTGGTAGGACATTAGCTTTGATATAATCAAGTACAGATACCGTAGCAAGTCAATATAAACACAAATTTTATCTTAGAATCATTTAGGTTGGAAAAGATCCTTAAGACCATTCAGTCCAACTGTTAACCTAGCACTGCCAAGTCCACCACTAAACCAAGTGTCACATCTCTAGGGCTTTTAAATATCTCCAGGGATGGTGATTCTAACAATTCTCTGGGCAGCCTATTCCAGTATTTGACAATCCTTTCAGTGAAGAAATTTTTCCTAATATCCAATCTAAATCTCCCCTGATGCAACTTGAGGCCATTTCCTCTTGTCCTATCACTCGTTACTTGGGAAAAGAGACCAACCTTCACCTCATAACAGCCTCCTTTCAGGTAACTGTAGGGAGCGATAAGGTCTCCCTTTGGCCTCCTTTTCTCCTGACTAAACCCCAGTTCTCTCAGCCACTCATATTCTTTTAAGAAATGCAACTTTGAGTGCTTTATAAGTTTAACGAAAACATTACAAAAAAAAATTAATCAACTAGCAAAGACAGGATCCAAATTAAAGCCAAGCGAAAAAGAAAGCAATTCAGATTTGAGAATAATATTTAAGACACTAGAAAAATTAGAGGAAACAGACTGATCAAAGCTGAGAAGACTAACGCACAGCTTTTCGATGAAGGATGGGGAGAAAACAGCGTGCAATTGGTTGACACCTCCCTCTGGCTGACTAAGGAGTAAGCAAACAAGGAAAGATACGTGGTATAAGTGGCATAAATTGCACACAGATCAGTAATGGATGAAAAGTGGAAGTGAAAAGTGGGCACAAATTTGGGAACTGTGACATAAACAAACTGAACTAATTTATCTTTTAGAGCAAATCTGTGGCTGTATGCCTTTTCGAAAACCATAGGCAAGTGGAAAGCATCATTTTGAACTAAGAAAATAGAACTTGGGTGGTGATGACAAAGACAAAGGTAAGGATTGGATGAATAGAGAATGGAGAGAAAGATCATTTTCTGAATCTAGTTAGGAAAATCTTAAAAATAGAAATTCAGAGAAAAAAAGTCATCATATTCAAGACCATTCTTACCTGTTTTCTGAGGTGAAAGGTCTTTTGCTGATGGAACTTTCAAATTAACTCTACTTGATGCCAATACTGGAATAGAGAGCTTCTCAGGAACCTCAAAGAATTCTTGCATGCTCACTTCTACACTGTAATCCATATACTTCATCTCTGGGAAGAATGTACAAGGTTTCAAGAGTGCATGTCTCTGCAAGTGAAGGAATAATATATGCATATGAACAATCATTTCATAATAATTTCAGGTTAAGAAATGTAAAATTATACAGACTTAAGGGTGTAATTCTAAAACTGAATTGGTAATTAGGCAAGTTATACAGAAATTGCTGAGAGATCCTTCTAAATAAAAACTGTCTTGTATAATTTTTTTTAGATATGTATTAGAAACATTCATTGAAGATAGAATGCATTTTGAAATTTACAGTAAAGCCACCTCCTACCCACAAACCACTCTGCATGCCTTTATAGGTAATTCAGGGAAGGCAAGAAAAGGGGAGAAATCACTTGAAAAGGGGAGAAATCACTTGAAAAGGAAAACATATTTTGTGTCAGATTATTGACAGATGTTTATTCTTTTTCTTCATAAATTTTCTAAATAATAAAAAGCATGAAAAAGGAAAATTATTTTAATGTTTTGCAAAGGGTAACTATACAGTTAGCTGACCTAACTTTGATACTTTAATGTAGAATATATATTTTAGAAATCAAAGCATCTAGAATTCATTTGAGAGACAAATTGTCTCCTCCTCTTGGCAAAAAAATCATGAAAAATGTTAGCAAAGGATTAGCAGAGTATGTAAAGGCAAACATAAAATGGCCATCTAAACCTCTTAATGGCCTAAATTTCAATCCAGTAAGACAGTATTACAGAAACAATGCAATTATTTATTGCACTACTTGCTCAAAATTGCCATTTTCAATCCAGTAACACAGTGTAATTACAACATTCAAGACTAATTGTAAATTGAACATATTTAAAATCTGAAATGAGTCGCATCTTTTTTATAGACAACTTTGAATTCATGACTATTTGAATTATCTTGAGCAAATCTAGGGAGGAGATAAATAAAGAAATACACAGTATGTGCCAAGAAAACTAGAGTAACCTCAAAGACCATTGGTTTTAAATAATACCAGGACAGCAGGTATCACAGTACATATTGCAATGGTACGAGGATTGGAGATCCATTGTGGGAATTAAAAAAAAAAAAGCAATTTAAAAGGAAAGTTGATTGTTCCTACTATTCATCGTCAAATTATGGTTCAAATCAACTGAGTTGGGGTTCTGCTTTAGGTTGGTGGTTTATCAATGGGTTGGTTTTTTTTCTGTTCTAATAAAAAAGTCACATTCCCTCACCGGTTTTAGAAAGCAGACCCACACTCTGCCATTGCTTTGTTTTGACCGCTAATCTGTCCATTCCAAGTGTCAATACAGTGTTAAACACAAAGTACATATGGAATCTCGTAACCTGTTAAACTTTACTTGCTAATATATAGGTTTTTTGACACAATAAATATAGAAATAGATTACTATTTAATATTCTTGTTATATGAAGTGCACCTAGACAGATGTATCTGACTAAAAAAATATTCTTCAGAACAAAATGTTAACATAGTTCTTTTTTTTGCTGTATGGTGCAAATATATTTTATATAAGGGACAAGAAGAATAGTTATGTGAGTTGAAAACCTGAACTCATTATTCATTAATTTCTATCATGCAAGACTGAAAGTTCACTGACAGTATTCTGTCTCTCACACACACACAAAGTAAATAAATAAATAGTTGCACATAATTCAGTTGTTATAATGATAACAAGTTCAATTTTTCTCTGATAGGACTAAAATGACAGAAGATGTTGCAATGGGAAAAAGATAAAATGGGAAGTTCCAAACGAAAAGAATTACATACATTTACTAGTTCAAATTTGACTTTAACCTTCTGCTTTTTCAAATATGAATGTATACGTACACCTGATCTTGATAATTAGATTATTTTCCAATACTGAAATAAAAATTCAACATAATTAAAAAGTTTTGGGAAGTCTTAACTGACAAAACGATTGTAAGATGACCTTTAGTGGAGCACTGAATGCATTTAAATTACAATTATCTTGAAGAGATATTTTATGCTTTAAAAAAATCACTGACTTTATATTAAGAATGTTGTCATGCTATCTCATTTTTAAAGATACATTAGGAAAAAAGACAGCTGGTTGGTATTATATAGTCTATGAACATTTCAAATATTTACTGGTACCTTGTCAAAGAGTAAAGGATGAAAATATTTTTTTAATGAGAGACCTATATCTTTTTGAAATGGGAAAACAAAATCTTGCAAACACACACAAGACAAAACCCTGTTGCTGTTGCCAAGGGGTAATATTTCCAAGAAAAGAGAAAATGTCCAACACAGTTCAAATAAATGTTGCAGCTACTCTCCTTCTTTTTAGTATTTTTCAGAGCAGTGAGAGTTAAATGGAATTTAATATTTTTTATCTGTCATTATCAGTTGCAGATATAGGGCTCATGTGCTACAACAAGATTGTAACACTCACTTCATCAACAAAATGGTTCATAATATTCCAAATGTGGAAGTGTTATTATCAGTTAAGAACAGTATTTGCATTCAGTTTCCATAATTAATTTCTTTTAAAAAATAATTTGTAGAAAAAGGATTGGAGGGTATATAAAGCATCAGAATTAAACTTGATGTTTTTCAAAGACTGATTGATTTTCCAAGGTATTTTCTTAGATTTACCATCTGCACTTTCTATGTATATAGGACTGCAGACGCTATTATAGAGTGCTGAGGCAGCGTACTTTTTTCTTGCATATTACTGTTTTCCAAATCCTAATTTAGCCTCATTTCCTCCTTCCAGGACCATGGCATTTCTAAAACTGTTCCTCATGAATAAAAGAATTTTATTATCACAACCTCTCAGAATTCCTGTAATCAATCATATTTGCCATCTCCCTTAATCCCATATCAAAAGATAAGTGATGTAATATAAAAGACATTGGTCCCAGTTATAACTTTGACAAATTGAAATCTGACCACAGATCCTTTTACGAAAAGTTCATTCCTATTCAAACGTATCTAATGTAACTTTTTAATGACAATATCTTATCTATTCAAGGACACTGTGATTCCTTCTCAGCCCCCCCTCCCCCCCCCTCCACATTTTAAAAAGCAAACTTTTGAAACTGAGCTTACAACTTTTCCATCATCACATGGAAGATCACAAAATCCTTATTGAATTCTAGGGTGCTATGAAGAGCACAAACTTTGAAGAGCAGAGCTGGACAGATGTAGGATGAGATCACATCAGTGCTGTTACATCAGCCAAGTAGCAGACACCACAGCTTCAACTACACTGTCTCTGCTCATTTTCCATTGATCAAAATTAAAACTTATCACTATGATGTTCTAAGATAAAACTACTCAAAGTTGCTTAGTCACATGGACAGAAGGCTAGAAAGAAAATGCATTACAGCTGGAATATGACACAGACATCTGGTGTCCACCCTCAGATGAGCCATGCATTCAAAGGGAGGCAAAATGAAGCCTAAGTAAATGCTTCTTGCAGTTTAACTATGAGGACACATCTGGACAGGGTGGGAAGTGCAAGCTTTAGCTTTGCAATTCTTGTAGAAGAGGACTTCTTTTCCTCTTCTATCATAATGTCTAATTATACAGGGAGACTGCCAGCTTCTCTGACAATGAAGAAAGAGCACTGTACCCAGACACTGTGTGGAATTTGTGTCTCTTTAGGTAGATTCTAGAAAAAAGGAAAAACCGAGGCATGTTATTTTAATTTCACTTCACTGATCTCAACATCCTTCCCCCCTATACAAGTGCATGAATCCTAGTTATTATTATCTTCTTCTTCCTTTTATTCATTTCCCTTTATTTAACACCATTAGCAATTTCAGTCTAAACAAGTTATGTTCTTCCACATTCTTTCCCCCTTCTTTCCAGATACCCTTTTTTTCCCCTTGTTATCTATGTTTACTTAAACTTCCCACATACAATTTTCTCATATTCATCATTAACAAAGGCAAATCGCAATTATTCACAATAATGCCAGTCCCAATCTCAACTTGGCAGAGAGTTCTGTCCTATATTCCCTTTATTACTACCTGAGAATGGTTTAGGAGAAATCAAATTAGTGAAATACCTAGGAGATAAGAAATTAACACAATTGTATACATACTGAAAAAATAGAACTCAGAGCTTTCCTAACATTTTTCATTAAAAACAACTAAAAAATTCTTAGTCAGAAATGGGCATGCAACCAGATTATTAG
>VXBJ01004008.1:800016-879406 GCA_013400055.1 Nycticryphes semicollaris | reverse complement strand
TGTTGTTATGTCTTGTGTATACTTATAAGGCTGCTGATTTTAATCTTCCATTTTCCTTTAATTATGGAGATCTGTGACTTTGGATTTCTATTGCTTTAGCCACCTTGCTTCCTACCTCCTCATTACTTTACTTCCCTAACTGCTTTATTAAATGTAATGTAAATGTAAATTAAATATCTGGTTTCAAATTTGTTTATTTTTTTAATTATACCAAAGTTTAATCACACCCACAAATATTCCTTAAAATCCCTTACCAAATGGTTTGGATTGCGTTGGCAGTAAAGTTTACTTTTGAGGGACAGTGAAGGAGAACGGTAAGTTAGCTACCTAACTTTTCCGCTGCTAAGTCCTTCAGTGCCCAAGATTGTAAAATAAACTATTGGAATTTTATTTTAGCAGACATGTTCCATGCTACTTCTAGCAGAACTGTTCAATGAACTGATTTTAATATAATTTATAAAATAAAAGATAAACCCACAGATTTAGCTAATGTTCTTGAGCTTTTCCATTTATTGTTCATTTCCAAGCTCCTCGGACTTGATGACTGTCATTTCTGTACCCTGATTGCATATTCTAATACTGGTCCAGGGGAATTGGGATCAGTAACTGTCAGATTACAGAATGTGCAAAAAAAATCATTCCTCCAAATAAAGAACCACCAGATAATTGCAGCAAGAGCTTACTCACCTCTACTCTGGACAGCCCTAACAATGCAGTTGCAACTCGAACGCTGCTGCTCTGCAGAGTCCCTGTGATCTTTCTTCTTTCATACTCAATAGCTGACATCTGCTGTTGTGCAGCAATGGCCAGAGCCCTCTCTTTTGACTCATTGATCAATGGAATCCTCAGATTTTCTTCAAGAATTTGAGAAATACCACACTTCAAATATAAAACATGCTCTACTGCACCTGTTACAGTAAAAAAAAAAAATAAATAAACCACCCACATTTGCCAGTGTACATACTATTGCTCTAGTAGTTTCTATTTAGTCCAGTAATACTTTTTTATTTTTAATAATAATGGGAAAATAAAAATTAACACAGGCTGATCAGAAGTTCTTTTGATAGATAATAAAAAATCCCAGTTTAATGCTACTATTATTATGATGGAAATAAAAGTTTAAAATAAAGTCTTTCTTGTACCTACATAACACAGGCATTCTTTTATTCCACTACATGATGTAGAATCCCCACTAAAAGAAGCCACCAGCAATTATTACAAATAATAGCTACACTGTTTCAGAAACAGAACTGACAGCGATTTATCACTGGCTGTTTCAAGGCAAAAGTATTGGATTGCCTGTCAAACCACAACACTGCATAAAAAACTCATGTGCTTTAAAACTAAAAAAAATCTAGGTAAAGGTGACTTTTCCTGGTTCATCTGGCTACAGTCTATACTTTGAAGTAGAAAAGAAGAGAAATTATAAAGAAATATTTATGTAGACTATGTTGAAAACAATACAAGAAAGGTGAAGCTACACAACATTAAAAGAAACATCTGACAATTCCACTGTAATATCTTTCTTGCACTTTGCAATCTACAACAACTTTAATTTTAATGCATTTTATTAATTTTAACAAAAATGCCTGGAAACTAAAAGAGAATGATTTGATCTATTTTACTCTTCTCCTTTTTATTCACTTTACCTTCTAATGTACTGCTAACATGCAGAACATTTGGACTATCCATTGGAAGCAATCCTGAAGGCAAAGGTAAATCACCAGTTCCTTCTATCATGTATATGAATTCTCCAATCTGAAGCACAAGAACATACACATCCACACAATTCAGAAAGCAACTCATGTTGAGCAGAAGGCAAAATACTAAAAATAAAATCAAAGATATCCTAATAATACTTCAGATCCGACTTGTGAAATAAGTTACGTTACCCATTAATCTAAAACTACGTGTAAATAAAATTATCATTTCAACCCCTACTATGATAATAAAGTACCTTTAATTGAGAATATTAAATCTAAAAAGTTAAAAAAATTCAATGATTTCCGACTCTTGATATAATTTAACTGAATTAGGATACCCTGGGCCATAAATAGAGCAATAAAGTGAATTCTAATTCTATGTTATAGCGATATATAATTGCAATTTCTGACCTAGCAGAAGGAACGATATTCAACTTTGATGGTGTTTTCTTCCCTTCCTTGATTGAAGAATTCAGACAAATCTTCCTTGAGAAGGATTAAAGAAACCTACAGCAAAACTGGTTTCCCACACACAAACTAAAAGCCACTCCTGGGAACCAATTTAAGCAGGAACTATTCCTGTTTGACACAGTGTTTTGACTCCATAAGGACAAGTTCACAGCATATACAACTAAATTAATGAATGTACTGGTTTCTAGGGTGCCATTCTGCTATCAGCTATTTTTCTTGCCACTGCTGGCATAAATATGCTTATAGGTAGGAACAAACTTCCCCACTTCCCTCTTTGCCTTGAAGAATTCTTGCTTTTTCATCTCCACAGAATGCAAATCTTGTTCTTTTTCTGCTAAGGTTTTTCCTGACACTTCAGAACAGAGTGGGTATTTTACCGTATTTTGAAAGTTTAGCTAGTATCCGCATGGGTCTAGTGCTTTATTTTTCTATTTTTACCTCAGCAGCATCAACATTTTGTAAGGTTCACTGTTGACAAAAACAGTTAATACAATATCTGTTGATCTACTGTTACCTATACATCTAATCCAATTGCTGATATTTTAAAAGAATGTATAGTTACTAAGAATATGCAGTTTTCCACGTAAGTCACTAATTAAGAACAACAGCCAGACAGTAAAGTTTTCTCTTAACAAAACACTTAATTTTATAATAGACATTTAACTGTGAAACTGTGGACCGACACTCTTAATTCATATAAACTATGACTTAATAAATTATTATCATTGAAATCACAGGTTGTTCACATTGCGCCCGGAAATAAAGATATATAGAAAAAGCAACCCAGTCAGGTTAATCAATACATAATGTATGTTAACTTTCCTAAGGTTTTAAATTACAGCACAAGTTGTTTATAACAATTCTAAAGGATTTGTTTCACTATTTATATTTTTTTTTGTTTTCAAGAAAAACTGAAACTGACATTCTTCAAATTTTTAACATAGATCTTAAATCATATACATTTTACATTTCTAATCATATAACATATAGAATTTATATGTATTACATATATAGAAAACAGATTATTTCAAAACAATTTATGCAACGTTCTTGAGTAGGCCAACAGATTTGAATCAGTGTATCTTTTTGTCTTTATTACAGATATATAGTTGATGCAATGGTAGATAGGATTCCCAGTCAGATTCAAGTCTAAGTGGTGATATGAATGTCATTACCTTCTTCATTGATTGGAATGAAGAAGCAGTCTTACTCTGATCACTGTTTTGGTCCATTTGTCAAAAAAGTAGGTAGGAAAGATAAAGAAATTATATACATGTTTAATTAAAGAATTTATTAGGTCATATACAGCCCAAGTCCATATTTGAAATGAACAAGTCTCATTAATGTATGAAGCCATTTGATTGTCATACAGCATGGTAGCTACAGTTGTTTGTCAATTAGGTAATTTCATGACTGAAATACTGCAGTCATATACATAATATTTAAGCAAGCTAGTTTCTTCCTGTACTGTTACTGTGCAGCTCTAAAATCATGCTAGCTATATTGCAGTTTTGTCTTTCCCTTAGAGATTTACCACATCTTTTACAAATGATACAATTATGTGGATGGGAGTTAGTTTTTCTAATCTGATGTGCTATGGATCAAAAATGTTGCCCTTTCACCAGCCTTTAAATGCATCCCACCTACTCAGCTAAGCTGAAACAACCCAGGTGTTCCAGAAATGGTAACCCCACAAGTCATAACAATGGTTTCCCCGTGGCATTAATGCTTATGATAAGGTCAACTAGTTCTCTGTTAAGAATAGTGACTAGTATCAAGGTGTCTAAATTTAGGTGCTTCTACATCAGCACTGAAGAAAACACAGGTATTGTCAGAAATGTTCTTTTCCCTTTCCACCTAAAGTACAGCTGTTCCAGAGTACTGACCTCATCTGTTAGATTTGTTTACCTCCCACTTAACGTGTTTCCATTTCTCTTGTCATCACTAAATTATTTAGTTTTCAGGCTCAGTAGCATGAGCCTCCTCAGCCAGGGTATATACATCTGCTTCAATCATAGCAAGTAAAAGAAGATCCTTCTCAGATCTGCTCCCAGAAAGTATTAGATTAGAGTCTTCCTTGTCTAGAGACTGCATCTAGATACTTCACTGAATAAAACTGACAGGCCTAACCTTCATGAGTTTGTCTAGTTTCTTTTGAACAGTTAACAGTTTTAGCACTCAAAGTGTCCTATGACAACTGAGTTACCCAAGTTAAACACTGGGTATGAAAAAGTAATAAATTTGGTTCATTTGGTATATCCTGCAAAAGTTGTTTAACTTTATGCAAACTATTCATAATCTTATGTACCTGTCATAACCCCTAACAATCTCTTCCTTAATTAATTACAGAAAATTTATTTCTTAAAGTATCTATCTCTATAAAGAAACTGTTGCATCTTTCTGATTATCATTATTTATCTCCCTCTTTTTTTCCCCCTAACGCTATTTTATTGTTTGCTGGGGTGACTAGAGCTGCACATAGTATTCAAGATGTGTATACCATAACTCTTTAAAAAGGTATACTGAAGTTTCACATTTTGATGTCTATTTCTTTCCTAGTAATTTCTCTTTTTGAATGATGCTGAGCACTGGATTGATGTTCCACTGAACCATCCACAAAGATTGCTATCCTCTGACATGGGGACATTTATACAGCCTCTTTGTGGGTGATTCCCTGATATCAGTAACATAAGGCTATGGCACGAGCTCAGTATAAACTTTGACAAACTATCCCTCTTCTATCTCTGCTAATTTTCAAGACACTAAAGAGAACTGTACACTCTCTAAGATTTCCAGCCATATGGCTTACTTTCTTAAAAAACGGCTAGTAGTTTTAAATATCTAACTGGGTCAGAAAGACAGGCTTGGGCATCATTCCATTAGTCTTATTTTCCTTTAAAAGCAAGTTGGCCACACAGCATAACCAAAGTCCTGGTTAAACAATAAATGCAAACACCAAACACTAACAGGAGTCTTTTGTTCTATAGTATTGAAAAATACAGATGCTGAGTATGTGCAGGAGAAAAGGAGTAAGTCATTTAGTTTTGGATGTGTTGTTATAAATCATGAAAACGTGGCAGAGAGAATGGCAGATGCATAGAATTGCACAGAGGGAAAGCTGAAACACAGAGGCAGTATTACGAAAGCAAAAAGCAGAATGCAAGCCTTGAGATCAACCACACAAAAAAAGATCAGAAAAACAACAGGGTGTTGAAAAACATTGACAGCTAGAGACAAAACACAGCAGAGAGGTTAAAGGGATGAAAAGGTGGGACTAGACACAGAAAAAGGACTGTGGGGATGGAAATAAAGGATTACAGGGACATGAAAGAAGATGGAGTGCAATTTTAAGCACTGAAATTTGGTGAAAACCAGGTCTTGGTAATTTGATTAAATCAACGTCAATCAAGTATGTATGGCAAAACCCAGGCTACATGAGCCAAGAGAAATGGAAACGTAATGGAGTTAATATTCACATACAATCATGTACAAGTTTTACCTGCATTGGCGACAAGGACTAAATGGTATTTGGGTTGGCAGAAAAATTATAAAACAGACAGAGCAAAGAAAATAATGTTTATTCTACTTTGACAGCATATCCTAGATACAGTGATTAGTACAGGAAATAGGACAGAACAGTAAAGACTTTATCCTTTGCCTGCCTATGTCTCATCCAAAAGCATTATTCTTGCTCCCATATTACTAAAATATTTAAATGTCATATTGCTTTTGAAGATGATTTACCTAGAAAAGCCACCAACATAACATGCCTTGCAGTATTATGTTCATTTGTAATGATGTTACAGTGAAAAATAACTTGCAGCATTTCATACAATTCTAATTATGTGCAGGTAAAAGGGCACAAATTTTGGTTTAAATTTCTTAGTTGAAGCCTGAAATCTTATGTAAATCTCTGACCAACTTCTTAAGCAACATTTTCCTCCTAGAATTATAGGAATATTGCATTTTTACAAAAAGGAATGAAATATAAAGTATTTTCATTTCCAAAGCTTAGTATATAGATCACGTCTTTGTAATTGCATATGCGTGCAAAAAATTACCTTAAAATATGTACATAAACAACTTGTATATTCATTTACCCTATTCACAAATAATTGGCAAACGTATCCAGATTCTTAACTGACTAGGCTACCACTCGAAAGCCAGTCACAGGACATACTTTCTATTCTTACCAGTTCGTTAACCAGGATGACAGTGCAGTAACGTTTTTCCAGATAAAAGGGAAGAAAGTGAATATCTAAGCTTGCAGAACCTCTCCCTTCCAAGAATAGTTTTTCCATCGGACTGAAGAACTCATGCAGGAGGCTGGATGGGTCAGCTGTTAAAATAAGTTTAAATGATTGTTTAGATACAACAGCACAGGTTGTAAAATAACGTAGCTGCCTGAGTTTAAACATAAGGATATTGTATATAGCCTCCTATATTATTCAGTATTTAATGCACACTTGCAATGAGTAATCAGTATGTATGGATACGCTTGTGAAAATGTGATGCAATATTGCATGCTGTATTATTTAAATACATATCGTTAACTACTCGTGTTCTTATTCTGTAAACGGAAATAATCTGAGGATAAAAGACAGTTCTCACTGTCAAAATCTTTAAGGATGTACAGCCAATAACTTTACAGCATACAGTTTACTGCTATATAAGCAAACAATCTTTCTCTCAGTGGCAGTAACTGTGTTATGTTATAGCCTGAAATTCTCCAGAATGGACAACAACTAAATACCAGCAAGCTTGATTTTTTTTGTAATGCTTTTACAAAGGCATTAGGCTGACAAAGTCCTTTCTTCATAAGATGCCAATAATCCTAGGACTAAATATAAGCAAGGTCTGACTACTTTCTCATTGTGTGTTTTTTCATCTGCTGAGAATATTTTGATAATGCAGAATGCTTTAGAACCAGACATTCATTCAACTTTCAGAGGCTGACCTTCTAGGAAGTTCAACATAAGTTGGCATAAGTAACATTTATTAAAAAAATTCTATTTCTTTTTTTTTTTTTTTGACAGTTTTCTTCCTTTTTATTATGGTTGCTCCAAGACAAAAAAAAAAAATTCCTAATTCCCGTTACTCTCCACTCAGGACTCTTGACTCTTAATAGTACATATTCTCTCAGGTTAGGGTTTAAAATGTATGCAACACTCTTATTTAGGTTTTGTTCACCACGTTATAGAGAGAACAATGGGAAATTATTCCCAAAGCCGAAGTACACTTTGGCAAGAAATGAAAATATAATATTTTTTGCAAAGACATTTCATAAAAAATGTCTCTGTAGCTCCAATCTGACTGAAAAACCCTTGTAAGCTATTCACAGATTTGTACAATAGCTGTACCTCACTTTGTTACGTAAGGTACATATTTTTATTTTTATGAACTCTGTATTAGTTGGTTATTAATCACATATCAGAATACAATATGAAATATTAAATGTATCTTGAGGGGCTAGATTATTCAGATTACCTATCTGCTTTCCATATGACTTTATGGAAACACAATATTTTCCAATAGGAAAAAAAAGTCATAAGGCCACCATAGAAATTCTTTTCAAGTGGACTTTGAACAATGTCAGAAAAAGCTGCAGTTATAGATTCATATGTTTTGACAGAACTGTAGATACTCTAATTTCTACTGCAGTGACACAAGACATATTGTACAGAAGTACTTACAGCAATTTAAGTTGTTTTCCTCATTTGGATCTTCAGGCAGTGCACCGTTATTACAATTTAATGTGTTAATTTCAGAACTAAAAGGAAAATAAATAATGATAGCAATACACTAAAGCTGAACATTTCATTAGTAATATATATCCTCTTTTCCCTTTTTAAGAATAAATACCAGAACAGCAAATGTTTTCAAGAACCCACACACATTTTTTAGAACCATCTATCTACCAATATGTTAAATACCACCTCTTCCACTTAAATTAGTAGTCTTATTTAGAGCAGAGCCAGAACATGCTTCCTTCACAGAAACACAGAATTGTCAGTTGGAAGGGACCTCTAGAGATCATCCAGTCCAATTCCCTGCCAAAGCAGGGTTGCCTAGAGCACATTACTCAGGACTGCATCCAGGCGGGTCTTGAAGGTCTCCAGAGAAGGGGACACCACAACCTCCCTGGGCAGCCTCTTCCAGCACTCTGTCACCCTCACCATAAAGAAGTTTTTCCTCATATTCAAATGGAACTTCCTATGTTCCAGCTTGTGCCCTTTGCCCCTCGCCCTGTCACTGGGAACCCCTGAAAAGAGTCTGGCTCCTTCGTCCTTCAACCCACCCTTCAGATACTTATAAGCATTACTTAGGTCTCCCCTCAGCCTTCTGTTCTGCAGGCTAAAGAGTCCCAGCTCTTTGAGCCTTTCCTCATGATGGAGATGCTCCAATCCCTTAATCATCTTTGTTGCCCTACGCTGGGCTCTCTCCAATAGTTCCCTGTCTCTCTTGAACTGGGGAGGCCAGAACTGGACACAGTATTCCAGTTGTGGCCTCACCAGTGCAGAGCAGAGGGGGAGAATGACCTCCCTTCACCTACTGACCACACTCTTCCCTGTGCAGCCCAGGATTCCATTGGCCCTCTTGGTGATAAGGGCACATTGCTGGCTCATGGAGAGTTTACTTCAATTGACTTCAAATCTCTGCAGTACTCACATAAGCAAGATTCCATGTTAAAAATAAACCCCAAGCAATTAGATTTTGCCAGTATCCTGCAATACTGCTGCCTAATAGTGTCTTTTGGGGAATTCAGTCCTAATTCTCTTTATCATCTCAATATTCTATGGGGATAGACAAAGAATAAATATTCTCTGGCAAGTCCTCACATTCCTCTGACGATTGTTACTTGTTGTCCTTTCAGTCTTTCCAGTTTTTCCCCCAAAGATCACTGTGTAGAAATATATTTAAAGATTTTCCAACCAAATTCAGTTCAGATGCATTGTGTTTACCCTAGGACTTACATTTCTAGATTTTGAGGATGTCTTTAGACTGTTGCTTCTTACAGAAAATCTTTTGCAGAAGTAACAGTCTTTCCTTGCCCCTTATGAGAACACTTAAAATACTAGCCCCGCTTTTTTTCTGTAGCTCTCTCTACCTTCTTTCTAAGTCAACAGTCTCCTCTTTTTAAAGCAGAGGTAAGCATTCTGCTTTAGTAATAACTCAAGTACCTTATGCAGGTATGACCCTGAGAGCTAACTGAATCTATTAACTTTTATTTCTCTACCAAGGGGTCAAAATACCTTTAACATGGCATTAGCATTTAAAACCAAGAAAGATAAGACATTTTAACATACACTATTTTTTTAACAGGAAGTGTAATTCCTGATATATATTTTTATGCTATAGAATACTAGATTATTATTTTGTGTATGTGATATACACTTTAAGGCAAACATTTTGTGTTTATTAGCTTAATTAGAAAGCATAACAGCAGCTCATATATACAAAAAAAAAGAAAGGGAATTTTTCTAGTAAATAAAGATTCTAGTTTATCACTTTAGAAAGTCTGTATGTCTCCAGTGCCTTGCTGGAAACCATGAATTCACTACTAGTCATTATGCCACAGTCAGAATTTATGATTTAAACTCTATTCTAAATTTTAAGTCTGTTTCTAATACCATCTGGAAAGGTATTCCATCCATTGAAGGGGAAATTACATTTGTAACGGCTCAGCAGTGGTAATTTGGGACCAAGAAACAATCTGACATGGAGGGCAAGAAGGTCAAGCTGTCTGGAAGCAGGAATGCCATAGATGGAACAACTCCCTGTAAGGGAGTAAAGTTTCCCTCGCTGAAAAGATATAGAAATGACACAGCATAACCTCGCGTTCCACAATCTATTGCTACAAGTGCTCAAGAGCCGTTTTGGCAGATGGAGCTGCTGTTAAGGGATGAACCAAAGACCAGCCTAAGGTACCTGATGCTGCTGCTTACAGGATTGCTGCTGGTGCATACAAGCGTATAGAAGGAATCGGCTCGTGTCGCATCTTTCTGGACTCCTTGTAGAATTGCTAACGGTAGTAGGTCGCTGTATAATGCATTTTTTCACTAAATCTTTATGTTTAAGCACACGTGTATTTAATTTGACTCAAAGGATGCAATAAAAATTTCAAAAAAACAGTTCAAGAACTGTCAAATAAAGCTTAAAAAATATCTTTTTCTGTTTCCTTGCTTAGGCCTGGAGAAATACAGGAAACGCAACTCCTGTGTAGAGCTTTACTGATTTCAACAAAATTCTGCATTTATGCAGGGCTACAATACCAAATCCTAAAGAAGTTTCAGGCCTTAATTGCTTTCATTTCCTGAAATACAACACTGTTGAAAAGTTGCCTCATAAATATCAGTATTTCACCATCTAAATTTGAAAATTTTACCTGTGGAAAATATTATTTTAAATATAAAATAATGTGATTGCAATTAATTTTTTCTCTTTTCCCTTCTCTAGCCACTCGATATATTGTATTTTTACAAATAAAGAAAGAGTAAACTGTGCATCTTGTCTGGAAATGCACAAGAAGTTCATCACTTGAAAGTCTGCTTTTCAATAGTAAAGGTAATGAGAGGCTCATTGCTTTATAAAGTCTTATATTTAACCTATCTTAGACAGTCAATACAGGATTAACAAGAGATATTTTTACTTTGTGTTTTAGATTTCATTTATAGATATTCTTAAATGCAAAGACTTTTGTCACTGCATAAAATATTAACAGTTTTGAAGGCTACATTTTATAATTTGCAAGGCAACTGTGTGAATAACCTGCTATGAGGTGTAACATATCATTAGCTCTAGAAGATATCTCATAATTTCAATTTGGATGTAAAACAGTAATGTTTTATATTTGGTACTACTAGCAGTAGTACTTTCATACTTTTGTACCACTCAACAGTAAAAATTTCTCCAAATAATTTAGAAAAGATGCACTAGATGCAACTTTTAATTCAAGTAAATGAAATTAGTATCTCTGCTCTTCAAAACACACTATTTTACTTTTGCATTTTGGTATAGTTTCTACAGTACTTAAATAATCCCACTATGCACCAGGATTTCAACTGATGACGTACACACTGGACCATGATGTGGATTGATTTCATATCCTTCTCCCTGCTATTCACAAGTATTTATAACTTACAAGGGACAGATACATGCTTTAATTTATAATTTATTATAAATACATAACAAATTCAAAGACAGCTTCCTTCATGTTTTTTTTTTACAGATTTTAAAATAAAAAACTAATTTTGTAAATTCAAGCTTAAAAATAACATCCAAATTCATATTTATTTATTTATTTAGATTTTTAAAGTCAGACAGCCAGATTTTAATAGTAAAAAAACCACATCACAACAAATCTTATTATAAAACCAGTGTGACTTTATACAACGTTCCTTAACCTAACCAAGACTTGGGAGAGTAAGATGATTAAGAAATTTAATAGGAAATTTACTTCCTTTGTTATTTAAGGTAAAATATCCCATTCTTTAACAAATCAAATCAGTTAAGCTAAGTAAAACATGGATTTTACACTAACCCTGATCAATATTAATACTGATCCAAATTCAGTCCAGTAAGTGCAAGACCAAGGTTTAAACTATGAGAAAAAAATCCCATTGGAATCCCACAATTCTGTATACCAGGGATTCTTGAACTGCAACAAATCAATAATACACAAATTATCTAAAAAGTCTGAGCCATGATTTTTTCTTAGAGGAAACAGAGGACATTTATTTAAGAAAAAGTGCGACACAGTGCAATATTTACGTATTTCATGGCTAAAAATATGGGGCTGACGTTGCCACTATCTCTTCCTGGTGCAAAAAATTTCTCATACTTACAGTGCAGATTTTATTAAATACATTGAATTTGGCATCTTACATTTGCCATTCTCAAAATCTTTGCTTTTTTAATATTGGAGTGTAAATTAATTACCTAAAATAGTTTTTTTCTAAAATAATCCTTAGATTTTTTTCTTTTTCTCTTTTTTTTTTAATCTTCACAAGAATTATTAGAGAAGAAAAGAACACTAGTAATTTACTTTTGTACACAGGTTTTACAATGTTTCTGCTCACAGAATAAATATAAACTGGGTCTTCATTGCTCATGATATTCTGTACAAAGGCTAATTTTACTCTTGGCTCTTTGAATAAATACTGGAAATTTATAAAAGACAATGAGGAATTAGAGATGTAAAATCCCCATGTTTATATATAGTTCATGATCTTGCTAGGAAATATAAAATATCATAAGAGAAGCTTTTCAAGCATTTTCTACTAAAAATAATTCTCCTCTTCTTGCAGTTAATTTAGTGCAATGATGATTTCCACAAGGCTATAGGCATGAAAAGAGGGGATGAAAAAGTCTGGGAAGAGCAAACCTTGCCCCTTTGCACCTGTTTTACACCAAGGCTGCAGGAATAATCTATATTCACTAGCAGTGCAGTTAATCATTCACAGGGAACCTAATGCAATCAAGAATTTGTCTGAGAAAAGAGCGAAGGGGGTGATCTTTATCCTAAACACTTTAACTCTGTTCATGACAACACTGTTTTTCAAGTATATTTGTAAAAAACAGATATATTTCAAAAAGCAACTTACAACAAAATCTTTGCTTATTTTCATCTCCCAAACCAAATTGTGCTTCTTACCATCGTATTTGCTTGATATTTATAGTTTTTCCATCTTTTTTCACAACTAATTTCTACCAGTGTGACACGAGTTAAGACTGTGCAGTTACATTTATACAACAAAAGTTTTGTTTAATTTACAACAAGCGCAGAGCTCATAGATGCTGAAAACTACACTGTAATGTATCTCAAAAAAATACTGCAAGTAGAGTTTCAGCTCTAGACTCAGGTTTAATATTATCCACACATAGAAGTTACTCCCCCCTAGCAGTAAAATTTGATGAACCAGCTTATAGCAAACAATTATTACATACAGCTATATACTACATGATAGCTATTGGGTCTCTCTTAAAATAAATAATCTTGCTAGGCTAAGAAAAAAATCACAACCCTAAATAAATGGACTTGTAAAATTCTCAGAATATGTTACCCTGGAGATTCATTTTAATACCTATACTTAAAGGCTATTTTTCAGAAAGAAAAGTGATCTGAGGTATGCAAGTACAACATACTATTTATTCTGTTTTTACAGATAAGTATCTCACATAAAAACACAAAAATACAAATTCTATATAAAAAGCCATCTCTTTCAATGCTTTATCTTTGAATCAGAATGCCAAGTCATGATTGTAAAAACAGACTACAACAGAAGAATCACTGTAAAAGTAACAAAATGTTCAAAAGCTGTATGAAAAATATGATAATATGCATGTTACATGGAAATACATTACACATCAAGAACATATAGAGTACAACATATTTCTTCACTGGGGTGAACCATACATTGAATAAATTCTGTTTTCACAGTTGAATGACAGAGAAACTCATTGCTTTGGTTTGACATGGTATTGAATGTCTCTGTAAATTTATTCTCACCCCAATGAACAAAGCACCTGCAGATAAGTGAAAGGGAAGGGAAATAAAACTGTTCTGAGAAAACATGTACACTGTGTCTCATTCTTCTATAACAAAGAGAAATATTATCTCACAGAATAATAAAAACAAAAGGAATATAGTTAAGATCAGAAAGTTGTAAGAAGCATGGTTATTGTCTCAGTCTGGCTCAATACAACCCTTTTCAATACACAGAGAAATGAGGAAATGGATCAGGCTGAATGATTAACGCTGCCATAAAATAAGTCTACACAGACAGTTTGGTGACCTAGGTCAGGGCAGCCCCCAGTATCAGCACAGACTGGGAGATGAAGGGATTGAGAGGAGCACTGAGGAGAAGGACTTGGGATATTGGTGGATAAAAACTAGGTACGAGCTGGCAATGGGTGCTTGCAGCCCATAATGCCAACTGTGTCCTCAGCTGCATCAAAACTATTGTGTCCAGCAGGTCAAGGGAGGTGATTCTGGCCCTCTACTCCACTCTTGTGAGACCCCAGCTCGAGTACTGCATCCAGCTCTGGGATCCCCAGCACAAGAAAGACTTGGACCTATTGGAGTAGGTCAAGAGGAGGGCCAGAAAAATGGTCAGAGGTCTGAACACCTCTCCTGTGAAGAAAGGCTGAGAGAGTTAGTATTGTGGAAAAGGTTCTAGGAAGACCTTATTCCGTCTTTTCAGTACTTAAAGAGGGTTTATAAGATGGGGAGAGACTTTTTGCAAGGGCCTGTAGTGATAGTACAAGGGGTAAGATTTTAAAACTAAAACAAAGTAGGTTTAGATCAGATATTCAGAAGAAATCGATTATGATGAGAGTGGTGAGACACTGGAACAGGTTATCCAGAGAAGTTGTAGATGCACCATCACTTGAAATGTTCAAAGTCAGTCTGGACATGGCTTTGAGGAACCTGATCCAGTGGAAGATGTTCTGCCCAAGGCAGAAGGTTTGAAACTAGGTGATCTTTAAAGGCTTCTTTTTCCAACCCAAACAATTCTATGATTCTGTGGTGTTAAGACCACAGTAGTGTCCCATCACACCTTAAGTAGCAGTCATTCAAAGAATCATAGAATTGCCTAGGTTGGAAGCACAGGTCCTAAGAGAATTTCAGTAAGAGTTATACAGTTTTCTAGTTTATTTCTTGTGTTGCGTATATCGAAGATGTAGTCCTTTGCTCGGACATATACTAATGGTGTTTGAGTTCTAAATGTTATCTCCCCCATTAGTATTAATAGTAGAGGAGTTATGAATGCTGATTCTTTATTACATCACATTTTTAACTAATGATATTTGGCAAAAAATATAAACAGAAGTAACAACCAATCAAAGCAGTCCAACATTTGCTTAGTAGGCTGAGAGTCTGGAGATCTTATCAGAGTAACTAGCAGTTATGACCAGACTCTTTTTTCTAGTATGCATTTTGAAATATGCGTGGCTACTACCCCTTGGGTAAAGGCCTTGGAAAACATACCTACAGGTTTTATAGGAAAATCATTCTGCTGATGTTGGCTGCACATTTCAAAACCAACAGTTATTAATCACTGGAGGTTCACCTATCATAGCATATCTGAAAAGTGTAAATTAGCTGTAAGTGTACCAAGCACAGAGGATACTGACAGTCAGTGCAGCCCACGACACGCAGCTGAGGGGCAGAAAGGCACTGAATGCATCCAGCTAACACGTCTATGTAATAGTGTTCTGGTGGGTATGGTATTCTTTGTTGACAGTATTTATGGGCTGGAGTATTGTGACAGGGTGTATATTCAAAGCTGGATCTTGCTTTTATCAGATGAAACGTGATTGGCCACACTCTGGTGTCTTTGCTGTAAACTGACTTTTTATTTCTGCTGGGGTTTTTGTAGTTACTATACTATTCCAACTGATGTTTATAAATACTGGTCTATGAATGAGTAAGTATAAAACATGGTTGAAGTGACCAAAGACTAGAGAAACAGCTTTCTATAAATAAATTGTACAATACGTGAGTGCAAAATCCATCATAAAAAAAGACTTAGAATTAACACTTTTAGAGTATGTCTAAAAAATAGAGTTATTAAACTGTCAATTATTAAAATGTTGCAATTCTTAATATCTGGCAAGTTCAAAAAAATGTTTCAGATATTTGTGATAGTTCTTTCTCTGTGCTGGGCCACTTCTAGAAAGTGCCACAAATCTTAGTTCTCCAAACATTTTGATTCTCTCTTTCTCCTTTAGCCTTGAATATCTGATTTACAACTCACCTCTTCATTGTACGCAAAGATTTCTGCCTGTTGCAGAATAAATACCAAGGTTATTGGTATTTATCTCACTGACTAACAATTAAAGACAGTGAAGGCAGAAATACCTTCTTTCAGACTGTAAGTCTTAAACGTAGATATTTGATTGTATCTTTCCTTGACTCCCATTCCAATTACTCTTTGGGTTTTATTCTTTGCTGTTCTATTGTCTTTATCATGCTTACTTTGAACTATCTCCTTCTCTTTCCAGATTTCCTAAGTTAGAAATTCAGCTCATGGTTAGTTAAAAAATAATGTCTAGACACAAAATTATATTAAGAGGAGAAGAGGAGTAAGAACCTACTGGCTTCTCCATGAGCCTACTGAACTTGTAACATTCTACACTTAAGCACAATTAGAACTCTATATACTGCTTATTTATAAAACTTAACCTTACTGTTGCACCTTCAAATAGCTCTACCTTCTTCATTCCAAGAATCAGAACTCATCGTGTTGTAGTGAACTTTATTTGCTTTTCAGCATTTCAGTCACCTAAGTCACCATGTTTGCCCCTATCTCAGCAACAATGCTTCACCTTTCAATCTTGGTTTCTCTGACACTTTTTCCAAATGGCATATTACACCCATTTTTATCTTTTACACCCCATTAATCTTTTCTCCTCTGTTTATCTGTAAAGTGGTTTTTCAATGTTACACAATTCTACAATATTTCCTTGTGCAAACCTATAATTCTTCACAATGGGTATGCACACAGCTAGACACAAAGACACAATACTAATACAATTGTATAATTCAATATATTAAAATCAGCAATTGCCATGTAAAACTCACCTGAACATTTGCTCTTGCTTTACTTGCCTGGCTTGATATACTTGCTCTGGCTGCATTAAGTAACTTCTGGATTCCAGAAAAATGACCCTGGAGTATGGCAAGTACACATAATCACCACATTTTTAATTTGTAGAATGAAGACAAAACTCAGTTTATTCTAATGAATTTATTAATCATTCTAATTAAAATTAATTATTCTAATTTTATTAAATGAAGGCTTGGTAAAGAAGCTTTTTATTTTCAATCAAGAAAGAAACTTTAAAAGAACTCTAAAAAAAGATTTCAACATATTTTTAAATTTATTTATTAAATAATTCATTAATTCTTCTTTCTTTAACAACCTAAATTGCATCATTTAAGCCATGCAATTTTTAAAGCTCATGTAAGCATGCAAAATCCTGAGACACTCATTCAAGGCTATTGGGAAATAGCTTAAACTACTACCTTATCAATACCATAGGCTGATTTGTAATCATAGGCATGGTCTACAGCTATGTCATGGCATGGAGACCAATTTTCAATTTTCTTTTCAAAAAGTTAAAAAAAAATTAAAATCAGAAAAACTCTGCCCATTTTAAGAAAAATTGTATACATATTTTATTTGGGAATAATTTTCTGAAATGTGATTTATACTATGATCTGTGTTAAAGTATTAAATAAATGAGTCATTTACATTCAAAGAAAAATGTTGAGATAATTTTATTTTGCTTTTGCAAATAATGAATCTATTTATAGAAACTGTGATTTCCCTAACTAACCAGATGGAACTGCTTCATTTTAGTTTTTGTTGGAAAACTCTGGGCTTCTTTTCTTTTATGTACATTACTTTGTGCACGTTATATCCATTCTAGCTACAGAATAATCTCTTGACATAATACTAGTCATTAGTCAATAATTAGTTTTAGGTATCATTGTAAAATTTGTGCTACGCAGCACCAGCACTCATAATTCATTCATTTTAAACAAGACTTCTGCATTTTCTCTGCACCCACAGGTGGTAAAAACATAAGGAAGATTACAGAGTATATAGTAAAAATACAAAATCCAGGGTCAACTAACTTAGCATTAGCATGGATCTGAATTCAGACTTTTACAAGTTATGAACTTTTACATCAGCATTAGCTGATTCTTTGCCCAAGCATTTAATCTGCCATTTAAAACAAACAAGCAGGAAAAAAAAAACAACAACAAAAAAAAATCTGACCATTGCTTACTATTTTATATTCTGGAAATATTCTCTGTTATTGGGAGAGAAACAACTGTAGTAATTCACAAAGAAATGTAATGGATAATTTCAAAAGTATTCAACTATTTTTTCTTAATGCAGTACAAACATTCAGTAATCTTTAAAATATCTATTTATTAAGTATATTAAGTATATAAAAGCCATTTAATTGATAGAATGGGTAATATCTAACAAACAGACAAATGCTAGTCAAGGACTAGTTTAGGATGCAGCATTTACAGCTTTTGGAACTACCTGATATTTGCTACAATTTAAAACAACGTCAGAGAGGCACTCATATTTTTAATTTGACCTGTTCTTAAATCGTACTATACTACACACCTATTTTTAAGATTTATAGCCCAGTTTTATGTAAAAGAGCTACCTACTTCCTTAGTATCACAAACTCATTTCCTGGTTTTATTTGCAACTAAGTAATGCACCCTCCATTGGAACACTAGATGGGTCAAAACACTGGAAACATGATAAAAATAATCTTATATTTGAGATCACTAGTTCAAACGTTGCCCAAATTGAGAATTATTTCAAGTAGTTGTCAAGTTGAGTGATATATATAAACTTAGATTAGATTGCCTTTAATCTATTCTTTCCAAGAGAGCTATCCACAGAACTGATTACAAGCAGTCTCACTGACCACACTGAGGACTTTAAAAAGAAGACAGAAGCTAAACAAATTCATACAATTTCCACATAGGAGGCTTGTTCCATAGCACATTGCTGGAGCAGTGAAAGCAATCCTTTTACAGGTGTCTCTACCAAATCTATTCTGTGGACGAAAGAAATTTGCAGCCTACACAATGTGTATATTACACAGATTAGTAAAACAAGCTTAAAATGTTATGGAAAATGGTTCTTGTAAATAAAAGAATAACATGAACTAATCTTTAGCTATATAGACTAAATGCAAAATGTGGAGTCAGATCACATAAACAGTTTTTAAAGGGGCACAGTGCTCTCTTTTGTACTAAGGAAAGCAGCATTTGTAACTCAACAGTTGTTACATCTATGATGAATACAAATGAAAAATTAGATTAATTGGTAGTGATGTGCACCCCAAGGCAAAAGCATGGGTTTTTACTTTTCCATGCTTAATAATTTAAACAGCAGGGTAAAACAGATTGGGGAAAAAACAACCAACTATTAATTAACATGGTTTGTTTCTCTTTGGAATTCTGCTGGATCCCTGCCAAACACAAAAATACAAGCTAAGTTCATGAACTCCATTTGATTAAAACTCCAGCTTTATTGCTTACACTGAGATAGATTTCAATTAAGGCTTATTTATCTACTTTATTCATTATGATAGCTTCCACTCCATAGTGTTTGTAACAATTTTGATAATGTACATCCCTATAATTTAACCTCAAGGTCTTACATTTTTAAGAAGAAGAAAATTATGGAAAAGAGTTGATAAAACAGCACAATCATTACACATTTGTCTTTACAGCATTGTCTACCTGAATATGCCATCTTTTCTGAAGGGATTAGTAACATTTAGGATAACTTTCTTCAGCTCATAACATGGTGATTTGCATTTTAATGTATCCTGAAAAGGAGTAAATATAAAAAGTTGCATTCAAGTATAATACGTAAACATGTATTTGACCCCTGGTGACTACAAAATTAACACAGTTTAAATGATGTGCTTCATTGTTAGCAAAGAACATTTAAAGACTATTTCTTTTTAAACATGCATTAAACTTCACCATATTTTTAATGCCCTTCAAAATGATAGCACAAGGCCAAGAACCAATCTTTTTGCCTTCTTATTTTTCCATGCCCTCTATTTTATTCGCTTGCCCCAACCTTCCTTTCTAATACCTATAAAAAGAGTCATTAAAAAAAAGAAGGAGAATCCCATAAACACCATCTAAGTTCAGAATAGTATCTAGCCAGATCTGTTCAGTGAACTTTTTATAACAAATGCTGGAACACATGCCTGCTTCTGCTCTGATTATATCTTAAATCTAAAGAATGTCTAAAGTTAAAAATCACAAATAAACATAGCAACATCTAATAAAAGTCCATCTACATGTGACAACTGAAATCACCTCCACAACGGAACTTCCAAAAGCATTCAGATGCTGAAAGGGCTGCAGATTTATTTTCAGAGCAATCAGTGAAAAAAAAAAATAAATTTACTCAGGATCTAAGTGTGATTTATATCTTTAGGCATCTTAGATATTCCTCCAGGCTTTTCTCTGAGTGTACATCGGCTAATATTGGAAACCTGAAAATTCATAGCTGAAAGTTGCTCATGGTAACTCACATTTTTATTCTTACTGCAGGTTTCTTCTGTTTGATGCAATATACAGATGAACAATATTTTTGTGACAATATTAATCATGCACACATAAACTTACAACAGGTTCGATATGGTTGACTTCAGATTTCAGAGAGAACGTCAGTGTGGCACCATCTATTCCACCCACATTCTTTGAGATCAGTAGCAACACTGCTTCAGCAGGGCGCAGAAAACGACTAGTGAATTCCACATTTATACTTGTTTGTCTCCTAGGCAAAATAATAACAATAACAACAATAACAATAATAATAAAAATAGTTTAGATAGATAAAAAATTGTTAATAAGGAGCACATTAGAGTCTTTGTAAGGGAAGGTGGCTAGAAAACAAAGTACTATGTTTCTTCTGAAATACTTTGTTGTAGTTCAATCTTCTACCTACATGTTCCTAAAATCTTCTAATAAAAGAACTATATGGATAGAAAAAGAACGATAGTCCTTGCTTTTTATGACCTCAGCATGTAGCTTAATTTTCCTTCCCACACACACACCAGCAGAGGAAGTTCTCTTGAATTATAGTACTACCTTAAGTTAACAAATGATTTATTTTACGCTCCCCTACTTGAATAAGTTTTTATGAATTAAATAGTCAGACATCCTGTTATGCACATTGTGAGGCAGATCTAAGTGTTCTTAATCAATAGAATAATAAGAATAATTAGTAAAGCTGAGTAATTAAGGTGTGGAAAAAGCAAAGTTCTGTCATATAAGCAACAGCTGAAGTCTCTGACGGAACACTGGAGAAGAGGAGACCACACAGAATGAGAGCTTAGACTAGGTAAAAGTTAAGTTTAGACATGCTTTGCATTAGTCCTGCAACCAAGCAATATCATCAAGAAAAGTTTAACGTCTGAAACTCACGCTTTAAAGCTCTTAATATCACTCTCTGATTTTGAGAGAAATGTATTAAGAAGGCATGAAGGTCAGAAAAATCATAGTGTGTAGGATTGTTCTAAAAGAAAAAGAACTGTAGAATTTAAATGCATTCTGCATTTCTACACATATGACCAGAGCAGAGAGCTTTTACTAAGCAGTATAAGACCTATATTTTTGGAGTTGCAAGTGGAATATCTCAAAATATATACCAAAAAGTCAGCTGACTGGTTTACACTTCAACTGTAATGTCACTCTATATACTTAAAGAAATTTTAATATTTAACCCCCAACAAACTGTATGAAAGAGATGGCATAAAGAAAATAACTTGCAGTAAAATCTTGACATTTCTTAATTTATTCAAACTGATATTATTTCAAAGGATATATTTATAAACTGCAAATTTGTTAGTTGTCTTTCTGGAAGAGAGCAGATACTGAAGCAAAAGGCTTTCTCCTCAACTCAAATCAACCTCCTTCACTAAACAATTAATAAGAGCTCTGCAGCCTAACAGAAAAGCACTAAATAGAGGGTAGAGGGAAATTATGTGTGATTTATTGGTCTTCTGCCAACTGGTAATTCTAAGACAGAGGCAATCAACTAACACTGGTATGTGAAATATGCCTATTATGTATTGTATGCACATATGCTTACACAGGAAAGTGGTGAAGTAGAGGACTTGTAATAGCAATCAATGGAATCATGTTAATTTACATTTTGTTCACAATTTTCATAATAACAGCTACTTTTTCAAGGGAACTCAACACACATATCTCCTCAAGTAGAGCAAACACAATGATGGCAGAAGTTCTATAAACTTACTTTGATGGGAGTAGTGGCAGGATTTGTTCCTAGATGACAGCTCCAGTCAAGGAAACTTTCAAGGAGGTCCTTTACCTCATTCTTATGACGGACCAGGGGAAAATAAATACATACATACAGATATATATATAAAAAACATTCTTACCTAAAACTGAGAACTGGATGATGATAAATAGAACAAAGGGAAGATCAGGAGAAAAAATAGACCTTTAAGCTTCTATCTATCATATCTACTATATGATATCTACTATAAACATGATCTACTTCAATGAAATCTAACTGGCAGGATTCAACATCTGTAAGCAATAGTCCTGCCTTATAAATCTATGGGAGTTCATTAAAAGAGTTCAACAAGAGCATGATCAAGGGTGAATTAATTCTTCTATTTCTAACAAAGTCCCTTTTTATAGACTTATGAGGAAACAAGCAGACAGGAAAGAAGGAAGGAAACATAATGTAGGAACACTTCTTACTATGTATGAAGGTCATTAACGGAGCCCTTAAGGGTCTGTGACAATTAGAAAGTAAAGAAGTTTACTGATATTCTAAGCTGCTCCAGGTTGTAAGGACGATCATTGACAGTTCAAAGATTGCAGGACCTCAAGAGACAACAAAATGACACGGAAACTAAGCATACAGGCTTGTCTATGACAAGCTGTGGGGTAACACATCAGGGTTAGAGGAATAGTGTGCTATTAAGGGCCTTCAACCTGTTGCCCTGAGGCATGCTAAGAATGCTGCACTCTTAGAGAGGTGAGCCAGGGGCTCCAGAAGTAATTGAAATCAACAGGGAAACACCTGTGAGACACCTCAAGTGGTGTTCCCCTAAGAAGGTGGCACAGACAACAGGCCAGCTGAAGTGCCTCTACACCAACGCACACTGCATGGGCAACAAAAAAAAAAGGAGAAGTTTGGATCTATCGTGCTGCTGCAAAGCTATGATATAGTGCCCATTACTGAAAGTGGTGGGATGAATCCCATGGCTGGAGTGTGGCTATTGATGGCTACAAGCTGTTCAGAAGGGATAGGCAAGGAAGGAGGGGTGGAGGTGTTGCCCTCTATGTTAAGGAATCGAAAGAGAGTAAGGAGATGTCCCTAAAGCTCTCCCTGGGGGCAGATGAAGAGAGAGTTGAGAGCTTGTGGGTGAGGATTAAGGGGCAGGCCAACATGAGGGACACTGTTGTGGCTGTTTATTACAGGCCACCTGATCAGGATGGGGAAGCTGATGAGGCCTTCTACAGACAGCTGAAAGTAGCCTCACGATCAGAGCCCTTGGTTCTCATGGAAGAATTCAATCACCCTGATATCTGCTAGGAAGGTTACACAGCCAAGCATCCAGGAGGTTCCTCCAGTGTGTTGATAATTTCTTGACTCAGGTGGTGGAGTCGTCAACAAGAAGAGGTGTACTACTGAACCTAGTACTGACAAACAAAAAGGGACTGGTGCAGGACATTAAGGTTAGGCACAGCTTTGGCTGCAGTGATCATGAAAAGACAGGATCATGGGTAGTATGCACAAAACAAGTAGGACTGAAACGTTGGATTTCAGGAGGGATAATTCATCCTCTTCAATAAACTGCTTAGAGAAATCCCTAGGGTTAGGCCTCCAGAAGAAAGCTCAAAAGAGCTGGATGACATTGATATATCTTCCTCCAAGCTCAGGGTCAGTGCATCCCTAAGAGAAAAAAAAAAAAATCAGGCAAAGGAAGCAAGAGACCTGTGGCTGAGCAGGGAGCTTCTAAAAAGCTCAAATGCAAAAAGGTAGTTCACAGTGCACGGAAGAAGGGACTGACCACTTGGGAAGTTTATAAGAATACTGTTAGAGTATGCAAGGATGAAATGAAGAAAGCCAAGGCCTCCTTGGAATTAAACCTGACAAGGGTTGTCAAAGTCAACAAGTATATGGGAGGCAAAAGGAAAATTAGAGACAGTGTGGGCCTGCTGTTGAATGAGACATATGTCACAGTAACAGAGGATTCAGAGAAGGCGAAAATGCCGAATGCCTTCTTTGCTTCAGTCTTTACTTCTCAGGCCAGCCCTCAGGAATACCATGCTTTGGAGGTAACAGAGAATGTCTGGACAAAGGAAAACTTCCCCTTAGTTGACAAAGACCAAGTCAGGGAACTGTTAAATAAACTGGCTATCCGCAAGTCCATGGGTCCTGATGGGATGCCCCCATGAGTGCTGAGGGAGCTGGCAGAAGTCATTGCTGAGCTGTTCTCAATCATCTTTGGCTGCCCAGAGAGATGGTGGAGTCTCCATCTCTGGAGACATTCAAAACCTGCCTGGACAAGTTCCTGTGAAATCTGATCTAAGTGGACCTGTTGTGGCAGGGGGATTGGACTAGATGATCTCCAGAGGTCCCTTGCATCCCCATATCATTCTGTGATGCATAGATATAAAGAGATGCACACAGGGAAAGCAGTTCTGTGTTTACATAAAATTATGGTCTTCAAGCCATCATAACTCACCATTCAGAACTTGGGATTTATGACAGATAATTTCATGAAAACATAAGCACAGTGCTNGACTAGATGATCTCCAGAGGTCCCTTGCATCCCCATATCATTCTGTGATGCATAGATATAAAGAGATGCACACAGGGAAAGCAGTTCTGTGTTTACATAAAATTATGGTCTTCAAGCCATCATAACTCACCATTCAGAACTTGGGATTTATGACAGATAATTTCATGAAAACATAAGCACAGTGCTGGGAAGAATCCAACAAAACAAATGAAGTGTTAGGAATAATTAGAAAACAGACAACAACATAGTTCACCACTACACCACCAGATCCCATCAGAAGGATTCAAACCTTAGTTACTGTTTGCAACTCTCTACCTCAAAAAAGATACATCAGAATTGAAAAAAGGCCACCAAACTGCAGAAAGGATGACTACGGGTAATAAAATAAACCCAGTGTGATCTCTAGACTTAACATCTAGGATAAAGGGGTATGATATTGCCCAGAGTTCTTTCTTATGCCCTAAGTTTCAGGATCTCAGTTCTGAGAATCAATGAAGAAAGCCCTGGAAGTTTTGAAAACCTGGCTCTCACAGCTTTCATGTTCCTCCTGCAGAGCCCTGCATCACCATTTTGACAGTGAAGAATTGTGAAGCCCCAAGAGTCTGAGGCTCCTAAGTCACCCTGCCATTCAAAACATCTTGGAAAATACATCCTGGGACTGCAAACTCTCAGAGTAGTATACACCTTGAGATATCCACTCCCAAAGACACTTAAAGGACCAAGTTTTAAGGAGTCTGTTCTGCTCTTGTCACAAATAGGAATGACAGGGAAATGGAGTGCATGGAATATTCTGACTGATCTTTGCCCCTTGGCTCATGCAATAGCAGAGCAATCTGATTTAAATTGTAAACCGCTGCCTTCTGCAGCAAGGCCAACATCAGAAAAAACACAAGTTTCTTTGGTTTTTTTTCTCTCTTCATCTCAAATGTAAAGTAAGGGAAAATTCAGCTCCTGGAATTGTATAATCTTGCTCATCTTCCGATTATTCTAAGTAACTCTGTCCACACCCACTTCAGTTGATATACTGTAGGGGTCAAAGTTTCTTCATTTCCTTACCAACCCAGAATGTAACGTGTTTGAAAAAAAAGAAAGCAAGCGAATTCTGTCTCTATTATTTGTATTACTTTGGTGTAGGAAAAGAAAGAAAAAAGTTGCTTGGTGGGATCCAATTTGCAGAGTTTAAGACCAACAGAAATCATTAGATAACAGAATCCAAAGTAGTCATACTTTGCAGGCTGTTACATGCAATCCAATCATCCTTCAATCGCTCCTGATAACTACTGTTTGGCAGAAGCATTTTTATGAGAAAGTACTACATGTTATCTGAGGCAGAAGGCTGGATTAAATAACTTTCCAGGGTCACTTACTGTATTATTTTCAGTGTTCTGTGATTTGCAAAACTGCTATAGTTAAAGAATTTGTCATTCAGGCAGAGTTTCTTCCCCTCAATAGCTAATCACCTTTGCTACTTCCGGGCTGAATTTTCACAACTCTAGCTTCAAAACATTGTTCTTATAAAAATTTTTGTTCTATATTGTTTGCAGTTAAACAGTTATCTTTTCCAGGAAGGTTTTTAAATATTGATCAAGTCATCTTCATAATTTCTCTTGTTAAGATACCCAGACTGACAATTGCAGGGTCCTGCATCTGAGATGCGGCAATCCCAAGCACAAATACGAGTTGGGTGGAGAATGGCTGGAGAGCAGCCCTGAGGAGAAGGACTTGGGAGAGATTGTGGATGAGAATCTCATCATGAGCCAGCAGTGTGCACTGGCAGCCCAGAAAACCAACCGCATCCTGGGCTGCATCAAAAGAAGCGTGGCTAGCAGGTTATGGGAGGTGATTCTACCCTCTGCTCTGCGCTCCTGAGACCCCACCTGGAGTGCTGTGTCCAGCTCTGGAGTCCTCAACATAGAAAGGACATGGACCTGTTGGAATGGGTCCAGTGGAGGGCCACAAAGATGATCAAAGGACTGGAGCACCTCTCCTGTGAAGACTGGCTGAGGGAGCTGAGCTTGTTCAGCCTGGAGAAGAGAAAGTTTTGTGGAGACCTCATAGCAGCCTTCAGAGGGACTCTTTGTCAGGAAGTGTAGCGACAGCACAAGGGGTAATGGTTTTATATTGGAAGAGAGGAGATGTACATTAAATACCAGAAAGAAATTCTTTATGGTGAAGGTGGTGAGGCACTGGGACAGGGCCCAGAGAAGTTGTGGCTGCCCCATCCCTGGAAGTGTTTAAGGCCAGGCTGGATGGGGGTTTGAGCAGCCTGGTCTAGTGGGAGGTGTCCCTGCCCATGGCAGGGGTCTTGGAACTTGATGATCTTTAAGGTCCCTTCCCAATGTAACCATTCTATGATTCTATGTCTATAAGTTATGTCACATAAGAGAACTTTGAGACCTTTATTCTATTGCTGTTGTGAAATGCAAGTCTATAAGGTACAGTGCAGTGCCCTAGAGAGTGCGAATCTCAGATCTAAGATTAATGACATTATATGCAAGATCTGACCCTCAGCTACACTGAGAATGTTCTGATGTATCCCAAAAGCCAGAGCAAAATGAAGTGTATCGAAGATTTCCCTCATATTCAGCTGCTTAGGATTAAAGCCAGTTTCATCTCAGCCAATTGATATAGAATATTCATTCTTAGCATATACTAAGATACTTGTCATGTAGATGACAAGGTAACAGGGGACTGTAAGGGCAGCCTGTGAGAAGAGACCAGGAGACCAGGAGCTTCTCTGTGCACAATGCAGACAGTTCCAGCTGGTTCCATAATGGACCCACCACAGGACACAGCTGAGCCCATCAGCGAAACTGGTAGCACCTTTGTGAAAACATATTTAAGAAAGGCAAAATTATCAGAAAGGCAGAGGAATGAGGAAATAAAGTGACAGCAGGGGGTCAGAGGAGAGGAATTATAGCTAATTCTAAATATAGGAATATGTATACATTTGGCAGATAATTAGAGATAGGTTGCTATGTATGACATGTCTATCTTAAAGTCTTCCAGCCTTACAGTCACAAGACTTAAGTTTCAGTTTCTTTAGCCTCCCTACCAAGGCTATGGTTCAGGCTGTAAATGTCTAAACTCTCATGAGTGAAAGTTCTCTGAACTGTTAGTAATTCCCTTGACCTTTTACCCTGAACCTTTGGCAAGCGAGCTTCACAACTTGATTGCTGTCCTGTAGCAGGCTTTCACAATGCAAGAGCTGCTATCTTTGACTGCTTCTTGTTTTTTAGTTTATCTAAACTACCTGCTGCTTCAGTGGAAAAGAAGCTGGCTAATAGCAAGCTAACTTGCTAGGAAAGAGGCATTAGCGGTGAAGGCAAATCCATATTTGTATATAACATTCATAAATTCATAAGGTACAGTTTCAATTTAGGCGAACAAGGATGCAGAGATATCGATCGTGTTGTCGTAACCATTACAGATACACAAGCAGCTTTTTAATCTGTACCTCCTGTTTTTACAGTAGAACTCCTGAACTCCTGTTCTCTGGTAGAGCAAGTAGGCTTTCCTATTTTTTAGTAATTTTAGCACATTGATTCATCTTCCTCCAATCCAATATTTATGGATTACTTACTTCTAAAAGCAGAAAAAATAACTCTAATGTGAAATACTTCTTTCTAGCTATTTTAACATCTTGTATTGCTAAATGGGTTATAGACAATGATGTTAACATTCCCATAAAGAATTTACTCCACTAAGTCTTAATAATGCACTCACATCAAATTTCTTACAGAATACACTGAAAATTCCCTATCACTTTTTATTTAGGCCATAGATATTTTGCCTTTTTTGTAGAAGTCTTTTACAAGCCCACCTCATTTCTTAATGTTTCTAAAGATTTTTTTCCAAATAAAACAGAACATTCTCTCCTACAAGTCCTCTACCATTTTTCTTGACCTTAAATAACCAAATATAAAGCAGCATTAGTAGCAATTAGCCCATCATCAATTAAACAGAGGAGTTAGTTTATTAGTCATGTTACTATCACTTCCAAACCCACCTATTATATTATCATCTAAAGAACCTATGAGATTCCCACCCACCCCACTGGTGCTTGGAGTTCTGAAACACTTCAATCAGAATATTAAGAAAGCTGTTAGTAACAAAGAACCTACTTTACATTTAGTAATGAAGATTACAAGTAAGGTTATGTTATGATGAATTCTGCAGAGGTCACCAGCGGATGAGTGCCATTTCCACAAGCTTTTATT
Source organism: Nycticryphes semicollaris (assembly GCA_013400055.1). Lineage (NCBI taxonomy): Eukaryota > Metazoa > Chordata > Aves > Charadriiformes > Rostratulidae > Nycticryphes > Nycticryphes semicollaris. The sequence continues at coordinate 850,653 of VXBJ01004008.1, read as the reverse complement.
TCTATGCAGTTTTCAAATGTTTGTTGGTATATTTAATGCCAAGTAGCTCAATGACAAAGTTGTACACATTTACTTGTGTCTTGTTTTTTAGGGTTTCTTTAAAGGTGAAGTGAAAAACAGCCACAGTATTGACCTTTCAGAGAAACACATGATATTTTCAAGGATTACGTTTTTATGTTAATTCTTATTTGAAGTAATTGCGAAGAAAATGGAATCAAATCAGCCTCACAGCTCACCAAAAACATAGTGTTACTTTAGCGTTTTTCCTTTTGCATATATTTACAATAAGCATGTAATTTAATACAGAAATGTTGATCAACCTTAAAGAGCACTATGTTTATGTTGAGTTCTTGAATTTGACAACATATATTAGAAATTTTTCTTCCTCTTCACAGCTTATTTTCATACAAATGTTGACCTTTGTTTTCCATTTTACAATCTAATCCATTTTATCTGCAAAGATATCTTAAATAGACCCATAGCCTAAACTCTTAACTGATAGTCAGAGTCACTGCTATATGCCTCTTGTCTTTGATAGTAGATGATCTCCAGAGGTCCCTTCCAACCTCATATCATTCTGTGATTCTGTGAAATTGCTGCATCTAGTCATAAAGCCACATAGCACAGAAATAGCAAAATGTACTTATTGAACCAAAAGAAAAAGACAGAGACAAATCAGGAGCATTTCTGCTATCAAAAATTTTAACCCAAAATCAAATGCCTCCCAGATCCTTAGATAACTTTCAGAAATGTGAGACAGAGAAATAACTACATTGCAGCTGCAACAGTTTCCCCCCCAGTGCGGAAGGACAATGAGGGCAAAAAGGACTGGTCTAATGCTACTATCAATTCTGTGTCATGGTGTTCTATCTTCCCAGTCATGTTTCATTTATGAATAAGAAATAAAACCTGAAATCTTAGAAGAAAGAAATTTCACACGCTCGTGCTGCCCCAATGCACTGATATCAAAAACCATCAATCAAGTATAAAGGAGATATTTCAAGTTTCTCTGAGAAAAAAAAAATTAAGAACAGCAGATCCAAACTTAAAACTAAGGCTTGAGACAAAAATATTTACTGGACACAGATGACTCCTTTAATGATCTGAACATGTACTCTGCTCTTAAAGCTCTGTTGAGCCAAACTGGAAGTGTCCCATTGATAAATTACTTTGGATTGGTTCTGGGATAAGGATAAAAGGTCTGATCTTTATACTGACTAATTTTTGCCCTGTTTGTAGTTGAACACATTTCTAGTGTTCCACCACTATTAAATCAGTAGATCTGTATTTCTATACTGTTAGGCTTATTAATAACCTAAAAATCTACAAACCATCATTACTTACTTAGGGGTAACAGTGACAGTGTTTCCTTTAGGTAATGAGAAATCATCAGCATCCCTTCCTACAAGAGTAGCATTGTACACCAAAGTTTTAACACTTGGGTTCTTCAGACGCACCTATAACAACAACAGCAAAATCAACCAATTTTCATTGAATTTTTTGAGTATAAAAGGTATGTTCTGTAGGCAAGTTCCAAAAATAATGGTATCACAAAGTAAGTACTTCAAATAACTAGACATCATTTTTCCTCCTAAAGAGCATGAACTTCCCATCAACTGTCCAACCTCAATTTTTCCAAGTACTCTTCTTGCAGTGCATATTACACTCCTATGACTGTTAATCTCTTATTTGTCTCTGTCTTTGATCTGAGATTTGTCAGATTTGTAGATTTTTTTTTCTGTGATCACAAGTAAAGGGAAAAAACAGCAGCAGAAGTCAAGATACCTGAAGAGAAAAAATGAAGATACATTCTTCCATCTTCTACATTTAGTAACTAAATGATACGAAAGACATTCATTCAATATTGTAGTATATGTATATAATAAACACATATATACATATATTGTTTTAACCTTGTACTGCTAAAAATCTAAATTCAATAGTATCAGTACCTGTTTTACAACAGTTGCATGGAGAGCACCTGTAAATTCTATAGTCTTCTTGGGGACGTAGTGAGGAAGAGTTTCATATAGGTAGACACACAGAATAAGCATCATGACTGGGTTTGGATCACAGATGTCAGTGGCCTAATATTGAAAACAAAAAAGGAACAATAACCAGGTATTCGGTTAAAAAATTCCCTATATAGTTAGAGATATAAGGATGAAGAACAAAAAAAGTTTATGGTAATTCTTATTCTGCAAATATTTTCAACCTAACTTTTAATAACTGGATTAGGCCCATAGCTAAAATGAATATGAATCTTGTCAGGGCACAAAACCCCCTAACTCTTGAAGAACACTAACATGTTCTTGTTCATGTAATAAACCTAGGCTAAATATTAAAACTACCCTTTTTCCTCATACTTCAGCAGAAACATATTCATTTTACTATAAACGAATAACAGAAAAAGCAAGTAAAATTCACTGACTGGAAAAAATATATGTATTATCCTTTAAAAGGTCCTTTAAAATCTTTCAGTTTACTATGCAAAATACCATTTTGAAACTGTTTATGAAGACATTGCCACCATCCAAACTAACAACAGGAGATCATGACTATACAGTTATCTTTATTGCAGATTCCAAATTGCTTTACAAAAGTTATTAAGTATTACTGCATCTTAAATATTTGATTTACAGAAATTAATTTAAATGGCAACTGCAAAACATATGAAAGTTTTAGTTCTCAGCAATTCGGGTGAGTCATTGGAAAGAGAGAGGTAGAAACTCCTCCATCAAATACATGAACCTGTCAGCGGTCTAATTAAATAGATAAGAGACTTAATGATGGAACAAATACATAAATACAGGCAGGAAAGAAGGACCTGGGTACAGATTTAAACAAATGATATTCTGTACTTCCTAAATCAAACTAATTAATTTTTTTAAAATTTCATGCATATTAACTTATAATATGTTATTATAATAAAGTTGTCTATAATATACTTAATAAACTTTTACAACTGCAGTTAATTTCTCTCCTGAATTAAATATCATTATACTGAAAATACCACACACTTGGGAGTATGTTTAAGCAGCAAACCACCGCATTAACATATTATCCCATTAAAATGTGCTTTTTTCATTCAAGACACTTTATTTGGATCCCATACACTAAGAGTCATTCAATACAGCAATATTTTTTAAAAAGGCCCTCCTTTGCCTAATGGTCTCAAAAGTGAATACCAGTCTATACCCTCTCACCTCACAGCAAAAACTTTGCCCAATTCTCAAATGAAAAAACCTATCTATTGCGCTGTTGCCAATTGTCACTGTCACGTTCTGTAAGCAGTTTGCATGAGCTGCACATAACTACACATAACCTTATTCCATCATTCTAGAATCCAGCTTCCTCCTTCACATGGTTTCATCAGATCATGAATTTGCAACTGCAAACCACTCAAAGTATAGACAAAGCACTTTCTATTTAATTTAAGATTGACTTGTACATTACTTAGAAGCGTTGTATATACATAAAGGAAACATCTTTTAGTTCTGCAAGGTCATGTGACAGAGCAAGTAAACAGGTACAATATACTTTTAAATCCCAAAGCTCTATGTTATGGAACAGCTACACGAATTTTTTAAGCTTGCTGGAAGACAATTCACATGCAAATACATTGACAATCTTAAGTGGCATGGTTTTTGTTTATCTGGAAGTGGGATGAAGTTTTATTTGGAACATCAGCTTTATTTACACCAGTTTTATTTAGAAACAAGTACACTATAGGGGACCTGAATCTCTGTCTCGTAAGTGCATACACAGCAGGCATATCTGTTAAAAAAAAGGACTAGGAAAAAAAGTCTGTAGCTTGTAGGCAAAAAGGGAAATCAAGAGTTGCATGAAATTAGCAGTGTGTTTTGGATGTTCAGTATCATTCTTCCTCCAGAAACTACAGCAAGTAATAAAACCTCCCACTCACGATGTTAGCCCACATTGTTAGTCAGGATATCACAGCTGAGTTGACAGCAGCACACAGATCTCTCCAGATGAACAGTAGTCATACCAATGACTACTGCATAAGTATGACTTCCACATGTACTAAAATATCTCTCTTCCATCACAAGTACAAATGTATTTGCTGATTCAAGACTGGTAATCTATTGGTAAATGCAGTGATTAAGTAAACTTCCTTCAAAATAAAAGAACTTTTCTGCATGTACGCACATCCCTCAAGCAGAGCTTTGTAAGGAAGGTCTTGTGACACATTTTCAGGTGTGACAACCTGAAAATCAGCAAGCCTGCAACATATTAGATATAAAGCAAAGACTGGCTGTGGAAGAGAATACGGTGATCCTGTAAGACCAAACCCTCTTGCGAATATAGCAACTCTAACTGAAATTGGCCAGATATGTCCAGCTGTGGTAGGATGGAACAGAGAGTCTTAGTTATCTTTTCCGGGCAAAGCAAGCAATAAAAATGGTAATGTGAACACTTTTGAGGAGGTCAGATTAAAATAATTAAATAAATAAATACAGTCCATCTAATAAAGTATGACATTAATTAAATATATTGAATGAGCAGCCCAGGCTTCTGGCACAATCACTTCTCTGGAAAAATTTAAAAATCTTGCTCTTTTTATTAAAAAAAAAAAAGTATCACTCTAGATAAAACAACTTCTTCATGGGTAAATTTTATTCCCACTGTAACCTTTTTAGGACCAGAATCATTTAAGAGTAAATTATGAGGATAAAGTTGAATCAACTTAATTTTCTTGCTTCAGAGTGTCCAGTGCGGGGCTACAAAGACGATTAAGGGAGTAGAGTAACTCCCACAGGAGGAAAGACTGAGGGAGCTGGGTCTCTTCAGCTTGGAGAAGAGGAGACTGAGGGGTGACCTCATTAATGTTTATAAATATGTGACGGGTGAGTGTCAGCTCTTCGCAGCGATAGGACAAGGGGCAATGGGTACAAGCTGTAACATAGGAAGTTTCACTTAAATATGGGGAAAAAAATACTTCACAGTGAGGGTGGTGGAATATTGGAACAGGCTGCCCAGAGAGGTTGTGGAGTCTCCTTCTCTGGAGATATTCAAAACCTGCCTGGACACGTTCCTGTGTGACCTGATCTAGGTGTTCCTGCTCCGGCAGGGGGATTGGACTAGATGATCTTTCAAGGTCCCTTCCAATTCCTGATATTCTCTGATTCTGTGAAATATCTGCAAAAATATACTTAAATAAAAATGTTTCCACATGTCCTACAACATGCTTAACTATAGATATGGGATTTGAAGTTACAGTTTTTTCTCTCTTCCATTCATATCTCTCCGTGACTATAAAAAATGTTTTGGGATAATTACTTGAAAATTCTTTTTCTTCATTATTTTTGAAAATAGAAAATTCTAGCAATAAATACCAACACTAAATGGTGAAGATAATTAGAAGAAATTGGTCAACTCAAAGCAACCCCATGGGAAGAACTAGGCTCATGTGAAGGTTCCACTATGAACCTTAAAATAAAAGTAAATACTTCATTCTCATTATCAGAAACTTTTGGATAACTGTAGTTACTCCCCAAATATTAATGAAAAGAGTTTGGGAGACAACATCACATTTATTAGCTATATGAGCTTAAAAAAGGAGAAAACATTTTGCCTCTTCTAGACTGCCTTTAGTGCAGCAACAGAGACGTACAGGCCTTTCTACTATTGATTTTCTGAGTTAAGTTTTATTTCCAAGTTAAAGTTTTACACTAGACCATATATTCCAGGAGTTTTACAAACCAGCCAATTCAACTTCCTAACTACTGAAAGTTCAAGATGCAGTACAACATTCTGTACAAAAGTAAATATATATTCCAAACACAAAACAACAGCAAAGTCTGTCTTTGCAGGAAGGGCCTTGTTTGTCCAGTTAGTTCCTCCTGCAGGTATGGTAAAAAGTAGTTTCATGAATACCCCTTGCAGTTTACAAAGGCAGCTGCAATAACATAGAAAAAGCATTTGCAAGATCTAAATGCTTATGGATCTCCTTGGAGTACCAGAGACTGGGTATCCCACTGTTCTGCCTCTGCCAACGGAGTAGTTGCTTGAGCAAAGAGCGTAAGAAATTGGGTAAATATGAAGTGGTCTTTCCATTGACATAATATTCTTACTTCTGAAAATTAGTGGCATGAGGATTCCTTGATTACTGTTATATTAATATCTTCTGTATTTCATTCTCTACATACAGAAATAAGTCTAACAGTCATTAACAGTTTATGGCTTATTGAGTTTTCTTCCTCTTTTGATGTTATTAAAATGCAATATTGGCTGAAATCTATTGCCTAAAATTTAGGATAACACAAAAAAAACCAAAAAAAACCCAAAACCAACTGAAATTTAAGCCCTAAGGCAGGAGATCGTAGAAAGCCAAATAACACATCACTCTGAGCACAAGTATAATTAGCTCTCCCCCACCCCCCACCCCAAAACCAGCTTCTACTTGATGACTGACAGATCAGCAACTGGCAAAGGTTTTCTTCAGCTAGCAAAAACTGCATTTTGACATAATAATTTTGTGAGGAGAAAGGGTATAAAGGGCAAACATTTTTAATTCTAGTGAAGCCACCTTCTTCCCACACACAAGCAAAAAACCTCAGTAGCTTAAAGCAAACATTTGACATAGAAAAACCTTTATATGAAATAAGAATCTAAGACCAGGCTGTTGGCTCAGACTGTGGGTCAAAATGACACGACTACAGGCTGATACCTAAATGAAAATAGTTATATGGTAAGTACAAATACACTTGAGTGTTTTCCCAGCCTCGAGCTATTTTCAGCACAAGAGACCTCCTGAACTACATAGGATTTCTGTCCACTTCAACGCCGCCTTTTTTTTTTCCGTTCTAAGCTTATGTACAGTCTCCTTTTGAATATGTGCAAAAACCGTAACTGTAAAGGCAACCTAAGAAAATACTCTCCTTTCAAAGTTATGTTCAGTATAACCAAGAAAGAAACTGGAAAACAATACAGAGCTATAATTTTCTTCATGAGCATGCTCTAAATAAATGCAGTAACACCAAACATTTGAAGTAATGCTCCCTTCCACTAGTCCATTGCATTCTAGCCCTACACAAGGTACAATTTTATTTTTCTAAAGATTTGAGAGAACACCGAGAAGCAAATGGAGAGCTTTTTTTTTTTTTCATTTCCTAAAAATTCATCAAAACGGAGTGCTTATCTCTTTTACTACTATGAATGAATTTTCCTTTGACATAGAAGAAAACAGGGAAAATAAGATATTCTTTTGTTGTCACAGATGGGTGAAAACAATTCCAAATTTTAAACCAGAAGAATCTAAAATAAACTGGATTCTAAATTCAGGAATGCAAGGAGTCAAACCAACACAGCATTTCCACTGCAGCAATAATCTTCCTTTTCCACCCAGTCTACATGGCTTGTCAGAATTATCCTGCTGTGTTTTACTGAATGGAGAAATTAAAGAATTCTCACAGATTACCTCATCAGTACTTTCTGTATATGTATTGCTATGCTATATGTGTTGCTATGCTATAATCAGATGCTCTGTGTCTTGTGGGGAGCTCTGGGGAGCTGAAGACCAGTCCTGCTGCAGCATTGCTAGGGCACAGGCTGGTGGTACCAAGGGGCTGATGCGGGATCCTGGCTTTGCGGGCAGGTGGGGTAGTCCTGGGGAGCTGTGCAGGGCTGGGATTGACCTGAGGACCTTCACATTAGTTAAGTCTGAAGAGCGTTCAACCTGTATCATTTGATGCCTCCACGATAGAAGTTTCAGAAAACCGTATTTTTTAACAAGGCTCCATCTCCCTGGTTGCAAGGAAACCAGAAGGAGCTGTATCTCAGAATAGACTCCTAATGTCTGCTTTAGAAAGAGGAACCTTTCCTTCTCTGTCCTGAAAGCATTATATGGTAGAGAGGGGAGAATAAAAAAGAGAGAATCTGAGTACTGGAAAAGATGGCAAGGCTTGGCTCATGGACTAAAAGCACAAAAGGGATGCAGCCCTTTCCCAAAGGATAAACATTATTTAAGGAAAGATGACTTAGTAACTGATAGCTTGACAGACTTACTGCTGACTACAGCTTAGCCCTAATTAAATTAAATGTCTGAAGTGCTGCATTAATGTGTTCTATGGGCTTTGTACTATAAGGAATATGAGTTTTTGTTTTCTTTGGTACAACAAAAAAAGGAGAAACCTGTCACAATATTTTAGAACTGAAAAGTCTTATCACATTTTCACATATATATATATTAAAATCATCTTGCATTACATCTCACTTGGTAAGCTCTGAGTTTTCTTAATTTCCCTTCTGTTTTTATTAAATTAGAGACAGGTAGTACATTTGATAGAAAAGGCAGAACTGGAGCTCCCCTGGTGGCAAATCCATTAACTCCATGGAGCACAAAGGCAGGAAGAGTTACTGACTGCTTCCTCCCTCTTTTCTTGACCTGTGCCCAGCCAAGCATCGCACCCTACTCCCAGCAGTTCTAGCACAGCTCCTTCTCTGTCCTTCTTAGAGAGTAAGTGCAACACGGAGCATTGATCTGAAGTTTCTCTGTCACTCTCCTAGACAATTCATATCCTTGTAATTCTTAAGATTCATTTCATATACTCTTCAGGCACTCATATAATCATATGCCTTGTCTTCTATTTCTATTTATTTCATCACCACTGTTTTTTTTAAAGTTGCACTCACTATGCAAAGTAAAAAAAAAAAAAAACAACAACACAGCAACTTCTTCCCTGTCAAAAGCTTTAAATCTGAAGTCTGAAAAATATTCTCATGTTTTCTATTCACTTATCTCAGTAATTGCTATTATGTTAATAAGAATTCATAGAAGTTGTTTCAATATCATAGTGGTTTTACACTTCTACTGTTGATCTTTCCTGCATTTTCATTTAAGATAGCAAAGATGTCAGGGTAGCTTATCTGTTAAAGCCTAACTATCTTTTGTCATCTACTTCTAGTCATATGCAGTTAGATCAGAACTTACTCCCTCAGAAAACATTTGTTTTATCCTGTGTTGAGTTCATAAAACTGTATTTGAGACAATCTAATTTAAATAAAATAAAAATCAGTGCACATCATAACAACATTCAACAGAAAATTCTCATAGTCTATATATATTGTTTGCTTTTTAAAAATCTGTGTTAGCAAACAATAGCAATTAATAAAGTTTAACAGATTTATGCCTTATATTGTATCCATTAAAAAGTTTCTCCAAATATGAAAAAGACTCCAACATTTCGTGAAGAGTTGAATACATATTTGTTAGCTTTTTATTTGTGCTCTAATGTTGTCTAGTTAAAGAAAATGCTGAAGCTGGCAAACAGGAGAAATTATTATACTTCAAATTCTAAATATTCCAAGACAGGACTATATCAGAACTGGAGATGAAATTCAAGGGCTAGTAGTTTGGTTCTACTGCAAAACCAAAGTTACTTACAACACTATCAGCTCTGTTAATTCCATAACCAATTCTCCAATTTTTCAGTCACCTGTACATTACTAAAGCCTGATCTTTAGCATTGCTGGTATACCACTGCTCAGAAAACAGTTATAACTGCTTACAAATAATGACTCTTGATTTTATGAAAATATGTTTACAAGTTGAAGCAAAAATTAAATGGCATTAACTGCCTCTAATAATTCCATGATATTTAGAAAATCCTGGCACTTCTGTTTTATTAGCATAGCAGTGTAGTGGATTGATACTTAGAACAGAATATATTACAAGTAAGTATTAATCTATCAAGCTGGAAAAGTGAAAAAAAAAATAAATCAGGGTGTTCTAAATCCAAAATAATCACAATAAATATAAGCCAAAGTTCTGACAGACAGAAAAAAAGAGAGAAAAACTTGATTAAAAGATATCAGGAAGAAGTAGATCTCTGAACCACTTCTTGTGGCAATAACATTCTCCATTTTTCTGAACATGTAATTATTATTTGAATAATGCAATGAAGCAACCTATTCAACAGATGCAAAATCATGCAAGAAGGCTTTCCCCACCACAAAGCCTACAAAGCAATGATGAAAATAGACATCCTACACCCAAGAACAGCTTCTAGCATGACATAAATAACTGAAAAATAGAAAAGTCTTGGAATCATCATCCATGAAATGTTACCTAGGAAACTGATTTAAACCAACAATAGTAAATAACTATTGCAAATTATGGCAAAAGTATTAAACAAACACAAGGTAATAAAAATAATAAATTACATTTCAGAAACAGAAAACTATACATTTCATCTTTATTAGTTATTTCCAGATTTATAATGCTTAAACATTGAATTTAAAAGATAAACATATAGGAAACAATGTTTTTGTGAGCAAAAGGAGGTTCTTAAGTTGAACACATCCAGGGATGAGGCATCTACAACTTCCCTGGGCAACCTGTCTCACCACCCTCATAGTAAATAATTTCTTCCTAATATCTAATCTAAATTTCCCCTCTTTCTGTTTGAAACCATTACTCCTCTTCCTATCATTACACTCCCTGATAAACAGTCCCTTCCCATCTTTCCTGTAGGCCCCTCTTAAGTACTGGAACGCCACTATAATGTCTCCCTGGAGCCTTCTCTTCTCCAGGTTGAACAACTACAATTCCCTCAACCTGTCTTTATAGGAGCGGTACTCCAGCCACCTGATTTTCTTCATGACCTGACTCTAGATCTGCTCCAACAGGTCCACATCCTTCTGATGTTGAGACCGCCAGAGCTGAATGCTGTACTCCAGGTGAGGTCTCATCAGAGCTGAGTAGAGGGGCAGAATCACCTCCCTCGACCTACTGGCCACACTGCTTTTGATGCAGTTGTAGTTGGCTTTCTGGGCTGTGAGCACACATTGCTGGCTCATGTTGAGTTCCTCATCAACCAAAACACCCAAGTCTTTCTCTTCAGGGCTGCTCTTATTCCATTCTCTGCCCAGCTTGTATCTGTGCTTGGGATTGCCCTAAGCCACATGCAGAACCTTGCAACCTGGCCTGAACTTCATGAGGTTGGCATGAGCCAACCCCTCAAGCCTGTCCAAGTCCCTCTGCATGACATCCCTTCCCTCCAGACTATCAGCCACAACACTCAGCTTGGAGTCATCCGTAAACTTGGTGAGGTTCACTCAATTCCACTGTCCATGTCCCCAACAAAAATGTTAAATAATACTGGTCCCAGTATGGATCCCTGAGGGACATCACTCATCAGTGGTGTCCACCTGGTCATTGAGCCACCAGTCATGGTTTAGCTCTTACTAGCAGCTGGTACAGTGCAATGTTTTGGATTTGGGATGAAAACATTATTGGTAAAAAACTGATGTTTTTGTTTGTTGCTAAGCAGTCAAGGACTTTTCTTCTCCTCACACCACCCCACCAGTGAGTACACCTGAAGTGCACAAAAGTTGGGAGAAGACACAGCCGGGGCAGCTGATCCCAGCTGACCAAAGGAATACTTCATGCTCTCTATATAAACCTGGGTGAAGAAGAAAGAAAAGGGAGACATTTGGAGTAATGGTGCTTATCTTCCTAAGTAACTGTTACGCATGATGAAGCCCCCTACTTTCCTGGAGACAGCTGAACATCTGCTTGCTGATGGGAAGCAGTGAAGAAATTCCTTATTTTGCCTTGCTTGCATGCATGGCTTTCGCTTTACTTATCAAACTGTCTTTATCTCAACCCATGAGTTTTCTCACTTTCAATCCTCTGATTCCTTCCCCATCCTACCAGTGGGCAGTGAGTGAGTGGCTGTGTGGACCTAGTTGCTAGTAGTTTAACTTAGTAGGGATTAAACCATGACAGATCATTACAATAACGGTATGACTGAAGCATTAAGCGACAGCCAGGAAGTTACCTTTCTAAGTGCATACAATAATCTGTAGACTACCTCAAGGAAAAATTCTTACATATACTGGAAATTCAAAAAATTCTGTGTTACTGCATTATTTTTTTCTCCTCTTCTCCATTGGCTGCTGACAGAATCTTCTTTCTCTTCTTTATTTCAGATTCAGGTCTACCCTTCTTTCTTGCTCATACGGCCATGTTACTGCCCAGTTTCACTGCTTTCTACTCCACAACACTGCTGAATTCCTTCCTTCATTTCAACAGAACAGCCACTCTTTGACTTTACTCACAACATCTTCTATAGCTTATTTAAAAATTTCCTCCTTTTTGCTTGGTCCCAAATATAAGCATCAGTATTGTTGGTCCCAATTTTAAATCAGTCACTAGCAAATTGAGTTCCTCTACTGGCTATCTCAAATCACTGCATTTTTTCTCCTATCTATCCTTGTCTTGTACGTGCCCTCCATATCTCTGTTATCCACCATCTTATCTTGCATTATTTTATCTTGGGCTTCCTATTGGATCTTTTTCAAAGTTTTTTTTTGAGCTGTAAGCCAATGAAAAACAGACATGTTACTATATGTTACTAAACGTATACAAAAATCCCAAGTGGATCCTAGATTGAAAACAAAACTAACATCAACATAATTTTCCTCCCCCAAAAAGATGTCTGAAGTTGACAGCTTACAGTATTCCTCCCACCAGCAGACCAAAGCTACTGACTTCTGTGCACATCAAACCTGGAACAGGTCCCTCATGGGCCTTTGTGATTAGATAAATGCATGTAAGTGTCACCAGACATTCCTATAATCTTTTTTACCGCTCCTTTTTATGTTTAAATACATGATGCTTGTTCTTAAATATTTTTTTCTAAATTGTCTTAGAATAGTAATAATAAATTCCACTCAAGTATTCATTGTGTGATTCATGATGCTAGAATTGGACGAATCAATCTTATGTTCAGCTATATTGAATATACGTGATTCTACAAAGCAAGGTATTATGGAAATTACTTATAATTAAATGTATTTATATGAAGCAGTATTTTGTTTTCCATCATACAGTAGCACATCATGAAACAAAACTGCTTCACTAAAATTTCACCTTAATTTGATGTACAATATTACTATCATAAAAGTAAACAGAAAATTTAGAAGTATATAAGAACTGCTAGTATAAAGCATTTACCTTTATGTCTATAGCCAGATTGACAGCATGCATAGCATCCACAAGTATCAAGCAGTTGTGCAGAAACTGTTCATGAGTTCTTGGATTAGTATACATCCTTACAAAGTGAGTAGGAATCTAGAGAACACAGAAGAATCATCCTTGGAACTCTTGATCATCCACTAAGCAAAATTCTTATGCTCTTATTTTCACTCTTAACACCAATCCAGATCTCAATTTTGAACTAAAATCCCCCATTAAGAATACACCCAGAGAAAACAAAATTATTACTGAAATAATCGCTCTAGATTTGCTAAATGTTGGGGTCTTTTGTCTTTTAAAAAACCACATAAGCCAACAGTTCCAAAGGAAAATATGGCCCAAATAAACCCACTTACATTAATAAACTGTATAAACCTTGCAAAATATTAAGAAAAGTCCTTACCAAATACGGACAATAAGCTGCCAGCTGTGCTGCTAATACCAGACCATCTAGAAGATCTCGGTCAAAAGTTACTATCCATCTCATTGGTGGTACTCCTCCTGATTTAAAAACAGAACAAGATGGATTAGACTCTTCTCGCCTGAGGTGCTTAATTTAATTCTAGATAGATTTGATGACTACTTGAAATAACTGAGTAGAGGACAGAACAGAAAAAGGAAACATCTGTTCCCATCCAGAATTTCCCAGTCATAATGCTCTTCCAGAGCCATTGCTGAAAACGTGAAAAGTCTCACCTAGAATATTGTAACTATTATTGATACACTCTGATATGGCATGTAAGACTATTCATCACAACAGAAGGGAAAACACGCAAACTGAACAAACTTAACCTCACAGGCTAGGAACCTAAACATGTAAATTATTTTTACTTTTATAGGCATAACATTCATAGGACTACCGAAACTCAAAAACATGGGTGTGAATCTTTTAAAGTTGCAATGTTTAGGCATATAAGAATGGAAAGGTTATTGATTTTCTTTAAGGTCTCAATAAATTATTTGGCACAAATGCAATGTAAATGAAAACTAACTGCTCAATTGCTGCAGCATGGATTAGTACTTCTATATTTGTGTTGTAACGGCCTATCCCTCACAAGGTTAGATTATATTTTATCTTTCTATAGTTTTTATTTAAAATAAAACTGATTATTAGGAAAGTAAATATCATTTATTTATTAGCATTTTTTATTTAAAGCATTCCATATCTTAAATATTTCACACAGCACTTAAAGAACAGGCTTTTATTGCTAAGCATCATAATAAACCATTGGAAGGATATAGTAATTTGAAAACTCTCAACCTGAGATAAACTTTAAAAAAAGTTACTGACATACCAATAACTAAATGCTTCACTGTCTATACCCAATTACTGGTACTTTGTTCTCCAGATAATACTCCATTGTGAAGCTAGAAGCTGGTCCTTTTTTAAGGAGAGCAACCTAGTCACAAATATTCAAATACAAAGTCAGTCATGCCTTCTCTGTTGTGTTAGTCACTGTTTCTTCCAACTTCTTTGGCAAAAATACCTATTGCCTAATTTTCTTTGTCCTTGTTACTATCTCACATCCAAGATCGCAAATTTAGGGAACACTTTGAACTTCAGTCACTGGCAAGGTTTGCAGATAGACTGGGGTCATGTTTTCTCATATAGGACAAATTATACAGCTTTTATTTCCCTAAACATCCAGAAAGAAGTTTGAAGCTTCTTAAGTGTAAAAAACAAAATCACCAATATATTACAGCACCAGAGATGATAAAAAACCTCCTACATATTATAAACACATAAATGTCTTAATATTATAATGTGAAGTGTTATTTCTTTCAAAAATACCACCATTAAAAGATTAAAAAAATGTGTAACACTGAAGTGATATAACCTATAACCATTTTCTGAAAAATTAACTATCTTCATTAGCAAAAGAAGAATTTGGAGACACAAGTACCTGACATAGAAATAATTTAAAAGTAAAGAAGCATAAAATGTGTCACTAGGTAACATATTTCAGACTTCTGTTTCAAGTTCATTGTTATTAAAACCTTCACTCTAGAAGACTAAACAAATGAAAGCAGGGGCACAAATCGTGTATATTTCAAAGGTCTCCACCTTTACAGAAAGAATACTATAAACTAAATGAAAAGTTGAGAAAAGGATAGACTCTCTATGCATTTCGAATAAAATGGTCTCGGTCTCATTTAGTGGTCAGGAATGATTACTCGTCCACAAATTTGATTATGGAATCCTATAGATGTGACATTTCAATCAATGCTACTAAGAATTTTAAATTTGACACAGTATTTTTGGGTATGTTATACACTCTATGCACAACAACTATCAAAACCACACTAAGAAGATAGGCTGTTGTATATTGAAAATTATTAAATTTCTTAATGTAACCTTATTGACTCCTAAGTACCTTCAGACACCAGCAATGCTCATGTAACCGAGGAACTTATTGTCCAAAAGCCAGGACACAAATCCAAAAAAATTCAAACTGGAAAAAAATTAATTCCTGGTCTTAAACTGAAACTGTGTTAACTACTCCATGTAATATTGAAGACACCATGAACATTCAAAATGGTCTTCTTTTTTCCTAGCACTTAATTTACTTGAGTTTATACCTTCTCAATTACCTTTATCCACCTGCTTTTGTTTGATATTAAGAGTGATTTCAAAATTATAATTAGTGACAAGGAAAAAGTAGCTAGAGATGCTGCTGCTAATGTCAGATCATAATTCATCAACATCAGCTCAAGTAACATCAATTGGTCTCCCAAGAGGTACAGTTAAATTAAATTTACAAATAAGCAGCTATTATCAGCTACAAGTATAAATTTGGTTGTAGAAGTCCTCATTTATACCAAATAGATTAGTTGTAAGCTTATAAAATTATTCTACGTTGCTGTAAATATTATGCTTCAGACTAAATTTAAGAGATAAACTATTCAAGAGCAGAATAGCAGAAATAAAAACACCAGGGGGAAAATAGTTAAATAGGAAGTGCATTCAGATGGAATCCTGTATTAATGCAAAGTAAATAAATCATAATCTGAAATAAAAATTAATTTCAGGAAAGACTAATTTTTAAGTACTTGCTTTTATAAAATAAGTGAGCTAACACATAGGAGAACTTTATATGCCATAGAAGAGTGAAATTACGGAATCACAGAGTCATGAAATTGTCAGAGTTGGAAGAGTCCTCTAGAGATCATCTAGTCCAATTCCCCTGCCAAAGCAGGATTGCCTAGAGCACTTTACTCAGGACTGCATCCAGGCGGGTCTTGAAGGTCTCCAAAGAAGGAGACTCTACAACCTCCCTGGGCAGCCTGTTCCAGGGCTCTGTCACCCTCACCGTAAAGAAGTTCTGACACTGGGAACCAATTAAAAGAGTCCGGCAGAAATGTTACAGAATTTTCAAAGATTGTTCATGAATATTCAGAAGTAAAATTTTGATGTGCATATGGTTTGCACCAGGGGGTGCTGATTCATTATGATCCCACTAAGAAAGACACTCAGAATACATAAAGTATCACTGCCACTTATTGGAACTAACACAATTTTTAATAAATCACCATTTCCACATCTTTATTTTCAACTTTTAAGATTAAATACTTCAGCTTTCATTTTAAATTAGGTCCAATACTGAATTGTTCTTCTGGTTAGTTATCTAGATAGATTTGCACACTCTAGTTATGGAAACTCACTAAACCAGGTGCTTTGATCTAAAAGTAAACTTTATCATTTGTCTTATTTTGAGTTTGTCCTATTTTAACTTTAAATCTTATTTTAAGTGTACCATTAGCTACCTTTAAGCTTCTAATGGGAACATTATTTGAGCAACTTTTTTTTTAACTTTTTAACTATTTAAAGTTAAATTAACTTTTTAAATTTATTTATTTTTTAATGTAGATCAAAATAATCTGATTTACCACGCAGCCACAGGCTGTGCCTGTGGAAATGAAACATGGTGGCACTATTGTTGAAAACACATTTATTGAACTATAGCTTTTTAGCCTAAGTAAATCAGAGCATGAAGAAAAAACCCAAGAAGCGGAATATTTTCCCATTTTCACTAATTAAATACTTTTATAAGTATTTTTGTTGTTTTCCAGTTAATCCTTTTACTATCAATCAACCTGTTTAACTCAAAAGCTTGTGAATAAATTAGGCAGAACACATAATGTATTTTTCCTAATTACCTCAAATCTAGCAGAAAATCTGCCAGCTAACCACTCTACAATAATTAAGTTTTTAAATATAATTACTCAATTTTAGTAGAAATAAACAATGAAGTCTTATTCAGGATATCTCACTTTCCTCTAAGCATATAAATGCACTAAGTTTCATTTGTCCTGGTACTTATTGCAATTAAAAAAAAATAAAAAATCAATGCATCTTTAAGAAAAAGATTCTCAGCCACTGTTAAGATGAACACCTGACTGACAGGTGCTGTAGGCCAAAAAACTGCTTAAAATGCAAATGCTAACAGGTAACTCTGTGTGGTTGTGGGAGGAGGAAGAGAGGAAATTGTCCAAACCCAAATTTCTGAATCCTGAGACAGATTTCTGCTGCTTGCCAGCTGCAAATTTTGATAACACCTAGAGTAAAGTGCATTATTCTGAATCCTGCTATTAATGAAGAAGAATGAGATAGAAGCACCAATTAGGCTAACCATGAATCTGTTCTTCTGCACATAGACTATTTAGATTGGGAAAACTGGGGGCTAGAAGTTATGGAAAGAAGATGCCAAAAAGAACCATTCCTAAAAAGAAGTGGCAGTCTTGAAGAGACAACAGGGGACTGGAAAGAAGGCGAAGAGTTTCCTAACTCGCTGAAAGTTCTTGGAAGTGGTAGAAGATCCTGAAGATCAGAGAGATACATAGAGAAAAATGCCAGCAGACGCCCAGGGACTTTGGAGAGTGACATCTGAGACTGATAACTATGAGCAGCAGCACAGCATGAATTGACATAGCTTTTCCCTGATCTTCTCAGACCAGTAGCAGCCTCCCTGACAGCGAAGATATTTGAGCCCTTTTGAGACTATTGTACTGTGTGGAGCAAGTGAGTATGTGAAATGATCAAACAGGATAAGAGTTCTGACTTTGTTGGTTCATCAGTAAGCCCCAGCATCCTTATCTGTCACATACTGTCGTTTCTTCTGTCTCACCTATTCCAATTGGTGAAAATACTTCATAAAAGAAAAAGATCAATCAGGATTAATTTGAAGTGGATGTGCAGTCCCTCTTCTGTGGTGTACTAAGACATTTATCTCCCAGATAACTAATGATAGGACTCAAGGGAGTGGCCACAAGTTGATCCAGGAGAGATTTAGATTAGGTGTCAGGAAAAATATTTTCTCCCAAAGAGTGGTCAGGCACTGGAATGGCCTGCCCAGGGAGGTGGTGGAGGCCCTGGCGATGTTCAAGAAGTGTCTGCATGAGGTGCTACGAGACACGATTTAGTAGCTTAGTGGGTAGTATTGGTGATAGGAGCATGGCTGGAGTAGATGATCTTGTAGGTCCTTTCCAACCTTACGTTTCTATGATTCTATGATTTACTATGGCAATGGAATGATAAAAGGTAAGAGGCCTCTCTAAGAAATCTAAAATGAGAGTAGGTTTTTTTAAGTTGTTGATTCCACTCAACACTGAAGGAAATAGCACTCAATTCAGTGATTTGAGATTGACTCAATTCCTGCATTTATTTATTTTTATTAGGCAGTTTTATTTTTAACTTGCAATGGCATCATATGACCTGCATTCAGTAACCAACACTGTCCTCATCTTTCTTGTGACAGGTTAAACCAGCTCTTGAAGACATACTGCTTTCTTTTTTCATGAAGCATTTCTAGATAGAAGCAGTAAATTTTGTCATGGCACTCCAGTTATTCATTTCCATATTTTATTTTTTTTAAATTGTATTTTAAAAGTCCTTTAAAAAGTAACTGAAATGCATTTTACATCAGTAACTTAATACATAATCTCAATTCTAATCCATTTTGAATGTAGCAAAATCATATTTGTCAAAACCAAAATTTATGTGGGACTGTTTTCCCTCTAGAAAAAAAAGAGCAAATTATCTTCAATGTCCCTCTTTGTGCTGGATTTGGTCTTTCCTTGATCAATCAGTAGGACAAAAGGCTACAAGGTTTTTGCAGTGGTTTTTGGCCAATATCTTTCTTAATTTTCACTAAAACAAAACCAAATATTTTTGCATTTGTATGACTATATATGAAACCTCAAGATTTTTTGCAGGATACAAAAACCATTTTCCAAAATGAGATATTGAAAAAATTATCTACAACAATTCTACACAAAAGTGACAACCTATTTGTTGTCAGCAAAAGTCACCATAAACTCCTCTAGGTTGAATTTTGTCGATTTGACAGGTGCAAGATACTGTGGATAAAGGAGAAATATTAGGCATTTAAACTTCAGTGCTCTTTCTCTCTCATAAGGAAACAAGGAAAAGGTAGTGTAGGAAAAAGGTTAGGTGGAATACAAAAATCACTGAAAAGCAGTACGCCTCACTGTCAGCTGTCCACAAATCAAACTGCAAAGTCCTAGATTGTATACTATTCAATATTTTCACTTGCAATTTGAAAAATAGCATAAAACTACCTTAGTCCAATTAGAAGATAGTATCAAGAAGGTTAAAGAATTGGCTTGGGGAATTGCAAGTACTTGTGAGAAATGGACTATAATTTAAGCTCTTGAACAGTCTGAGTAATGATTTGAAATAAACGGGATGAAATTCAATAATGATGCTTGCAGTGTACTACAGTTAATTAAGAGTAATTCATTACACAAGTACTAGAAGGAAATCTGGACAGACGGAAATTCTGAATTAGAAACAAATCCAGAGATAACAGCAAATCTCCTAAACAGGAAAGTTGTATCCTTTCACTTCCACTCAGTTCTAGTAAAATCTCACGTGGTATAAAACCCAGTAATTGGCACCAAACTTGAAGAAAGCCATGGATCATCTAGGAGAGTTTACCAGAAAACAAAAATGCCGAGCACACATAAAGACCGAGAGAACAGAATTGTTTTGCCAGGAAAGGGGAGAGGGAGCAACTGAAGCATGAATAATTTGCAAATCTCTATAAGGTCACTAGAAAAGCAAAGAAGATCCACTGCATACCACATTTTAGAAGAGAAAGGATGGACTTAAATTCTAGCAGGGAAAATTTTGGATTAAGTTAGATAATAGAAAAATCTTTCAAATGGACATGAGTGGGAATTACTGGCAGATACTGCCTAAAGTGGACCATGGGATCTCTTTTTTCAGAGATTTTTTTAACAGTCTATGCAAATACCTATCCATTACACTGCAGGTATACCCAGTTTAGTCTTTGCACATAAGAGTGAAACAGATTGTTTCTGTTTCTCCCTTTCATATCTTCTGTACTTTACTGTGGGGTTTCTGTTCAAGTTTCGCTTTTATTAACTGACCCATCAGTACGCTTTATCTCACTGACCTACTAAAACTTATACCTGCATTGAGCTGCAAAACACCAGAAATGTCAAATTTACTTTCCACTAAACCCTTTTATTCCAGTTCCTCCAACGTTTTGAAGACACCCTTTATACTTCCCATAACACACTATCCTTCACCAACTATAGAAAAAGACCTGTTTTAAGACAAACATTTTAAAGAGAAATAATCAGAATTTTTTTTAAAAAAAAAAAGTTTCTCTTTGAAGACAGATGCTAGTGTTCCCATTCAAAGAAACAACTCAGAAAGATGGCTAATTGGATCAAGAGTTCCCAGCAATCTCTGAAGTCATTGTTCCCAATGTTTATGAAGTCAAACACTCGCTGTTTCAAAATAGCTAACACAGCCCCACTGATAAGAGGAAACTGAAAATTTTAAAGCTGTTGGTCCCTTTTCTGAAAGCCAGGGAGAAACAATATCCAACGTTATTCTAAATAGATACATGAAGGTACCTTTTAGTGCCAGTTCCACAAAAAAACACCAACCAACCAACCAACCAGAAAAAAACAGTACTAAATACTCGGTAAACCAAAATCATGATCTTCCTTCTGGTAGAAGAACACTGTTTAGCTATCCCACTAAAAACATTATCCTCAAACAACTCTTCCACCACACACTCCACATTACTTTAATTCTAGAAAAAAATTACCATGAGAAATTACCATTAGTCTTAAAAGAAAAATTCCAATAGAAAAGGAAAAGAAGTTGTAACATAGAAGTATGATGTCTTGGTATTATCTGGATAAGACTACCATCCAGAAAGAACATAATGGTCTTATACCAAGCATTAAAAGTCTTAATGGATCAGATTTCATTTATCTACCAAATTGAGGAGTTACTTCATATAAAAAAAGTAAGAATAGCAATAAATCTTTAATGAAAGTACTGTATTTCTGTGAAGCTGTTCTGCTGTTTTTTACAAGCAATAAAAAAGTTAAATTCTATCCGTTACAAAATCAACTAGTATATGTCTAAGGAGGCACAACAGATGTCTTCACAAATGATAAATCTTCTGTTATATAGCCACAAGCAACTTTTTCAAATTCTGAGTGACTGAAAAAAAAGAGGAAAAAATATATAGGGTTAGGCTAATTTTCTGTAAGACTTTCCAAATAAACCTAATACGTTCACATAGAAATCTTGACACCAATAACCTTGATCGGAGATCAGAGATATAAACAGTGCTTTATGTGAAAGGAATAAATTAGACTGTGGAACTACAAAGGAAAAGTAACAATTGAGTGGTGATATGACAGCTGTCTGTAAAGTAGGTGTGACATCAAGAATGGGAACAGCATTATTCTGAAATAACTTAGTGGAATACACAAAGTCATTGGTAAAGGAAGTACCAAACTACAGTATCAAGCAGCAAGCTCTAAACAATACATTTTACATATACAATATAGATTTTAAACCTACGTACTGCTTCAGAACGATGTGAAGCTGGAAGTTTGCTGTTTTAAAGTAAAATTAAACAAATTCACAGAATAAAAATCTAGTACAGCTTCATCTCAAGTAGTCTTGAATTTCAAATCTGGAAGACTCGGAGTATGTGTAAAGTATTGCTATATGTTTGCACTGTTACTCATCTCTAAGCATCTTCTACTGGAGGTGGAATACTGAGCTAGATAGACCTTTAAACAATCACAGTATGTCCTTTTTAATGTAAATTACTGTAGTAATAATGGTTTGTAATATTACATAACTACTTCCCGTGCTGGGATCTGAAAAACTCTAGAGGTGGAACTAATCTATAGCTATAATGCCTACAGTCCTGTTTCAGTAGCTTAAATCTGGTACTGAATAATAGAAACATTTACAGAAGAAATATGTAGCAATAATCTTTTCTCTAAGTGCTGACATTAGAAGCAGGACAAGGTTTAAAATGATGGTACTGAAATACACAACAAAGTGCCTTAGGAAGATGAGAGAAAATATGCCTTTGAATATTTTTTTGAAAAGGCTATTATATTTGTCCTAAAATGTCTTTAGGATTAATAGAATGCTGATGTATCTACCATCAGCAGATACACCATGTGAGACTACATTTGTCTTAACATGGTAAACAAGTCTTTTATTAGAGACTTGTAGGCAGATTACAGTTTCTAATTCAGGCAGGGTGCTACAACCCTTGCCCATTGAAACTGATAACTATTCTTTCAAGAACTCCTGAAATATCAGGGACAGATCAATTTTAATACTACCGACAGTTCATAATAATTCTAAGCAGAAAAGTTCAAGCACCACCACATGGGGCAATGACAGAGAAACTGATACACCGGGGATGTCTCATTTACTCCCATTTGTTGCAGAAGGTTTTTTCCCTGAGGCACGAACATTTACCTTACTGCTCCAAATAAACTTTCCAATCATCTTTCATTATCCACGCTGTCCTGTTTTATTTTCACTGATTCTTATCCCAAATAATATCTTAAATTGACAAATTTCTTAGGTCTTTATGTATGACATACAAATAGCGTTACCTTATATCAGTCTCCATTTTGTTCCTTTTCAGCAGAAAATGTCTATTTGTAAGGAGAACTAGATTTAAAATCACTGAATAGTACTTTAAGCCTCTAGATTAAAATGAAATGTCACCTTCACCTTATTTTTGTCACAGCATTTCACTTATAGATCACTTTGATTTAAAACACAATAAATCACAGCAACTCATTACAGCATACCTGGCTCCTATAGTGGCTTTAGAAGGAATACTATAAATCCAGCATCCTCTTATTTAGTCAAAAAAAAAAGTTACATACTGTTCTCAATGAAATTCATTGTTTGATACTTAAAATATTTTCAATCTTTATAGTCTGACATTTCTCCTCACACAAAATATCTAAAGTTTCATTACTAAATACACAGCTATAGCATACTCAGTCTACATATTTTGTATGCACTGCAAAGTAGCATTAATTACACAAATAATCAGAAAGCCTGCTTATTCCAATTAACATACAAACAAACACTGTGACGTTCCCTGTTCAGCTGGAAGTAGATTAGCTGTCCAGGGATCTCAAAGTGTATTGCAAGCAAGGAAATAAAATTTTTTCCTAAATATTTACCCAATTATTTCTATTTCGATCATTAGGCTTTTGAGGGTTTGCATAAATGTAACTTTTTATCAAGTGTGCAAAAAGCAAGGTTTGTTCCTTGGGAAAAGTCTGTTTTGTAGCGATTTTAACGGAAAGAAATCTTATATGAAATTACATAAGAGTCTTCCCTTCTACCCTTCAAAGATAAAAAATATTCTTTAGCTCATGTTTCTTAGTTGTCTCTAAAAACTATCAAATTGACAAGTAAGAATTAATGGACTCCATAACTTCCTTTCCAATAAACTGAATAGAGGAGAGAGGGGATAAAAGGAAAATTATTGGAAATAGGGGAAAGAAAAAAAATGCTTTTTAATTGCTATATTAGAATAATCTTAAGTAAAATTTTTCAGTTCAATTTTAAAACAAACAAGAATTCCACTAAATTCCCATATAGTTTTGTGAAGATATGCACAGTAAAATCTCTCCTTCCTCAATCTTTTTACTGTGGATTCCATGCTTATAGAAAAGTGTTGTGAACAAAATGCATCAAAACCAAAACTTCCCAACTTGAGAGTAAAAGTTTTGAGAGGTGCTACTATGCTTAACTTTGTCAGACAAAATTACATTGGCACTGGATTAGTACGTCTCTTTCCTCTTCAATAGGATCTCCATTCTAGGCAGATTTTCCAGTAAAATGAAGATGTATCTACTCTGAAGACAGCTCTCACATCTCAGACCTAGGTTGACTGTTCATATATCATTCAATTTACCAGCTGTCATATTCTCAAATAATTTTATATTAAATATAAAATATAAATATAGAATTATCTACTCTCCTCAAGATCTTCCTGGGATACATTCAAGAAAAACCCATATTTCCCAAATGACAATTTACCTTTTTCACCATGGCAAGAAACATAAATATTAAGGAAGAGACATACAGCTTTTCTAGTGGCAACTTAATTCACTAATTTGCAAAATTTTCATCTGCTTAGTAAGTACAGGTTTTGAATTATGGCATTCCAGTCTTCTAGCATCTTTTTAATGAGAGTCAGGAAAACCCTTTTCTTCATACTATTAGTAATTACTCTTTCAGAGAGAAATGTTGAAAAGAAATGTGAAGATAAGGAATGGTAGGAGTAAGCTTAAAATTTATTACACTCAAGTAATTCATACTTCCTCCCCTATCATTACTATTGTCCACATAATGCTTTAAGTGGGCACTGAATCTTGTATTTTGGGTGTAATTGAGGTCTCAATAGAAAAGGCAGAGTTGTATTTTACAGTTTTACAGTGTTTGGTCTAAAGTTTCAACATTGCTTTCCATTTTATGATCAATAAGACATATTACAAGCCTGCCCTCCCAAAATATATGCCAAGCTGCTTTTAGAATGTACTTTATTTTCTAGTAGCAGTAAGGGCAGAAGATGTGGAGATAATAAACTCCTGGCTAATGTTCTCTCTAAGCTATTGAAATCTTAATTCTCGCAAGAGAAGAGGCTTGATGAATGACAGTTATCTTCAACTTTAGATGGAAGTAATAAAGATATATATTTAAAACCTTTCTGCACAACAGTAGTTGGCTTAGCTCACTATCACATTTCACTTTAAGTAGTTAAAGTATCAAAGGAAAGAGTGAGAAATGTGGCTTGGATAGGTCTTCATTTATTTAGTAGGAATAGATCACCCAACAGACTAATCTGAGCTGGAAGGAGCTCCACAGTCAAGAAATGTTGCTAGTCAGGGCTAATTCCTTATTCAAAGAAAAGTGTTTGGATTATAAAATGCAGGTACATAACACATTGAATCATAGAATGGTCAGAGTTGAAAGGGACCTAAAATATCATCAAGTTCTAACCCCCCTGCCATGGGCAGGGACACCTCCCACTAGACCAGGCTGCTCAAAACCCCATCCAGCCTGGCCTTAAACACTTCCAGGGATGGGGCAGCCACAGCTACTCTGGGCCCTGTCCCAGTGCCTCACCACCTTCACCATAAAGAATTTCTTCCTGGTATTTAATGTACATCTCTCTTCCAATCTAAAACTATTACCCCTTGTCCTGTCACTGCACTTCCTGACAAAGAGTCCCTCTCCAGCTCTCCTGTAGGCTCCCTTCAGATATTGGAAGGCTGCTATGAGTTATCCACAAAGCCTTCTCTTGTCCAGGCTGAACAAGCTCAGCTCCCTCAGCCTGTCTTCACAGGAGAGGTGCTCCAGCCCTTTGATCATCTTTGTGGCCCTCCACTGGACCCATTCCAACAGGTCCATGTCCTTTCTATGTTGAGGACTCCAGAGCTGGATACAGTACTCCAGGTGGGGTCTCAGGAGTGCAGAGTGGAGGTGTGGAATCACCTCCCACAACCTGCTGGCCACGCTTCTTTTGATGCAGCCCAGGATGTGGTTGGTTTTCTGGGCTGCCAGTGCACACTGCAGCAAATGTTAAGCAAAATGTGGGAATTGCTTTCTGATCAAGACTGTAGCAAGAATAAAAGTACTAATCCTCTTAAAATTGGTGATATTAAGCAAATAACAAAAAAAAAAAAAACTCATACAAAATTGAGGATATTTGGGACTTTCAGTTGGGTCATATGAAAATGTACTTTGACTGACATATTTCCTTATGACACTTTTAACTGTTCTCCTGAAAAAGCCTGTTTAAATGATTCATTTAAGGCTAACATAATTAAAATCACAGAACTGAGCTTGTTTGGAGGTTCTAGAAGGGGAGAGCACCCTTGATCAATGAACAGTACATCTCTATTGTGGAAGGTTGTCCTCTACAACTGAACGCACAGCTTCAGGAGGGACACACATGGAGGGAGTAAAGGGACACCAGTCTAGCCAGCCAGATCAGCCAAATCAATCCTGGTGATCAATGGGGTGACAGATGTCACAGCCAGATCACTCTCACATCCAAGTTCATCAGAGTAGACATATCTTACACAGGATCACCAGATCCTCTCCGTCCCATTTAGAAGAAAGAACAGCACAGAAGCAGACACCAATCCCTTTTGAGGAAGTAAAAGAAGAAAGGTACAAGGAAAATGAAGGCCAAAAGAGAGGATTTGAAGAGATATTGAGGCAGGACAGTATAAGACCAAATAGCTAAGCATTTTTAATAGCCAAGTGTAGGATCAAAACCACGAATTTCATAATTTGACAAGTTTTTCTCCTTTTTTAAAATTATTGTAACTTTAGCAATACTTACGTATGTAGTTTTGTGAGAAAAAATGGAAACAGAAGCAAAAGAACAGTGCATGCTCGTGTGCATACACTAAACTATTTCTGTTGTCCTCTAAAAAACAGAACACAGAACTCATGAACCAATAAAAGCTATATACCAGTCAATATAGCCTGGTAGTATCTGTAACTTCCCAGACATAGTAAGCATATATAACGTGCCTTCTCATTCCAGTCTTGCACTTCTCTGAAAGTAGATTATGTCAGAAAGTATGATTAAGTGAAATTGTAAGAGAGAACTGTTTTTATTATTTTTATTTTATTATTATTTGCAGACAAATATTTCCTATCAGTGACAACAAAAGTGGTCTTCACTTTTGTTACAGAGCCAAATCTGCAACCAGGTCTGCACAAATGAATAAATTAACCTATAGAATTATCTGTCCTATTAGCATGATTTAACAGAATTTAATATTATTTTCTGAAAAGGCCAATATTTTCATTAAATTTCTCTTCTTGGGTGTCAACTTTGGGGAACCTTTAGAACTAAACAGTTGTAAAAAACCTACTGTACAATTGCAGATAACTACAGACAACTGATTAAAAAAACAAATTCATTTTAGTATTCTTATTTATTACATACTTCCAGGCAACTAAAACAACACTTTCAATAATTGGTTCCTTAAAATGCATCATCAGTAGAAGTTCCACTTGGACTGAAACATTTGTGGGTTTTTGCCCACTAATGTCCACTAGAACTGAGCTTTACGGTTCAGATTCACTCCATCTTTAAATATTCCATCTTTAAATATTATAGCTCAACTAAAAGTTTAATGCAAAATAGGATCCATTTTGACATTTATACTCTCCCCAGTGAGTTCCCACAGGCCGGAACGAGGCTAGCCATGCCTCCACATCTACATGTAACTAGAGTCTACAATAAAGAGAATAGGCACTGGGATTGAGGAATATATGCGTGCAGCATTTCTGGTGAGCCACAACACTGACCAGGTAGCAAGCCATTCTCTCTGCAAGTTATCATCTACACAACCAGGACTCAGATAGCACCCAACAGAGCGGAGTTGTTGCGACTGTAACACAGCTGCACTAAAGCAGGCACTAGACACAGATAATAAAAAAATAATACATTGCAAATACACCTACTTACTGTAGGGTACATTATGTTAGGTGGGAATCTCTCTGAGTTAATAATAAGGTCAGACGCAAACTACAAGTTGAGAGCTAGAAATCTATTTAGATTGGGTGCAGGGGGTATAGATTGACCTTTCAATCTTATCTCAATGCATTTGAGAATATCTAGTACACTTTGCTTCCATACAGATAAAATGAGAAAAACAGTGAAATATTCAAAGCATATGCAAGGTAGGGAATATGCCCAAATAAGACTTTTGGAAGATGATATGCAAATAGGTTATCCATAATTCAGAGAGGTCAGAAATCACTCAAGACAAAAATGCCGCTAGACAAAAATCTTTTACATATGTGGCTTATGAGTCATTATTCTGGAGTTCTTCCCTGCTCATCATCAGACTGCCCTTTCTCGGTATTAACTACCCATCCAAAATTACACCGAAAGACACAATAAAATTAGGGTCAAGAAGTGAAAGGGACAAATCATGCAAGGAAATAGAAGTAATAATTACTAGTGGTTGAACAGTTTATCAGATTTGAATGCCAGAACTACCTAAGTCAGTCTTAAATGGAACAGGTCATTGCTTACTCAAGCAATCACGAGGCGTCAAACTGACCTCGCAAATAGGGCAAGATTTCTAATCTGGAACCTTGGTCCACATTACCTTTCTAAGTAGCATTACAGTAAAGGCAATACAAAAATTAGTCTAAAAATTGTGAAAAGCTAGCTCTCAAACACACCACAGCATTTTCTTCCTCAGTTCATTAATGGAAAGAAGAAAGTGAGAAAGCTCACCAAACTTCACCCTTTATGCCTAGTGAAAAACCATAAGAACACAGAAAATGTTTCATAAACATTGCTAGTCAAAAGATGGTGATCTTGGTAGGTAATCACTTCTCCCTTAGAAAATATTTCCAGTGGCAAGTGTCATGTCTCTATGAACAACAATTTTAGAAGTCCACAAAAGAGAGTATTAGGAGGAAGAGCATAGTGAAAGAATTATTTCACCTTTTTGACAATCTTTCCACACAGTTTTTCGATTCTTCTCATAATGTTTATTCAACCAGGTGAGGATAGTTCGTTCATATGGAGAATATATGTTACTGGATAAAGGTTCTGATTTTATTCTCGGCATTTTCTGCATGCTTTCCAAGCTGAACTGATCAGTAATATTACGTGAAGAAACACGTGGAAGAACAAACACCTGAAATTAGAAAAAGTGTTTTTAAGCATGAACTGGAAAAGGAACAATTTCAAGTGGAATGATAAAAAAACCCCACTTCAAACTCAACAAGTTTTCCAATTTAGAAAAGGTTTAAGAGATAACACATTAGCATAAATGTATAACACAAAAGAGAACAGATTTGCTGAGATTTTAGGGAATTCCTTTGCCTCCTTAAACGAAATGTAAACTGAAGATTCCAAATGGTCTTGGGAGTCTGGAGAGGTCCCGGTCGACTGGAAGCTGGCAAAGCTTGTCCCAGTTTTGAAAAAGGGTAGGAAGAAAGACTCTGGTAATTACAGGTCTGTCAGTCTCAATTCAGCGTCTGGTAAAATTATGCAGGCTATTCTGGGAGTTATTGAAAAATACTTGAGACACAGTGCAGTCATTTTTCATAGCCAGCACAGGTTCATGAGGTGAAAATCCTGCTTAACCAATTTAGTTTCCTTGTATGACAAGATCACCTATTTAGTTGACCAAGGGAAGCCAGTAGATGTGGTGGGTTTGGATTTTAGCAAAGCTTTTGATGCCATCTCTCTCAATATTCTTCTGGACAAAGTGTCCAGCATACAGCTAGACAAGTCCATGGTGGGTGAACAACTGTCTGACATGCCAGGCTCAAAGAGTTACAGTCAATAGGGTTACATAGGGCTGGCAGCCAGTCACTCCAGAGACTGATAATACTAAATTAGGAGAAGCTGTGAAGGACAGAGAAGCCTTACAGTGAGATCTGGATAGACTAGAGAGCTGAGCAACCAACTGTATGAAATTTAACATGAGTGAGTGTCAGATTCTGCACCTTGGATAGGGTAATCCTACTTATATGTACAAATTTGGGGATGAGAGGCTCAGAAAGAGATCTGAGGGTTTGGATTGATGGCAAGCTGAACATGGGTCAGCAGTGTGCACTGGCAGCCAAAAGGGCCAACTGTGTCCTGGGCTGCATCAAGCACAGCATAGCTAGTTGGTTGAGGGAGGTTATTGATCCACTACACTGCACTGCTGTGACCCCAGCTTGAGCACTGTATGCAGTTTTGGGCATCTCAATATATGAAGTACATCAAACTATTAGAGTGTGACGAGAGGAGGGCAAAAAGGATGGTGAAAGGTCACACTTAAGAGCAATCGCTGAGGTCACTTGGTTTGTTCAGCTTACAGAGGAGAAACCTCAGGGGTGACATCATCCAGTTTACTACTTCCTCAAGGAAGGCAAGAGAAGGGGAGGTCTGATTTCCTCTCTCTGTTGACCAGCCTGGAGAGAAGGGATGCCATCTAGAGTGACCTGGCCAAGCTTGAAAGGTGGGCCCGTGCCAACCTCATGAAGTTCAACAAGGCCAAGTGCAAGGTCCTGCACATGGCTTGGGGAAATTCCAAGCACAAATACAGGCTGAGCAGTGAATGGATCAAGAGCAGCCCTGAGAAGAAGGACTAGGAGGTGTTGGTTGATGAAAATCTCAACATGATCTGGCAATGTGTGCTCACAGCTGAGAAAGCCAACTGTATCCTGGGCTGCATCAAAAGAAGCATGACCAGTAGGTCAAGCTGAACCATTGTTGCCTGAAAAACAATATTTAACCATATCAACATTTTTAGAAAATTTAAAAAGGCCACAGATTCAGGTAACTACTAACTGCACAACTTCAAGTCTTTTTCCATATTCTTATATTTCAATTTCCATTTTAAGCTTTTCAAAGCACTTTTCAAAGAAAGGTTTCCTTCACGAAAATATAACCTGTAAACCTCCAGCTTTCTCCCTGCATCTGCTCATCTTCTTCATAATCACAGACATCTTGGGTGAACCATTCTCCTACTGCATAATAAACACCTGCACACAAACCAAAACTACCCACAAACTTTTTCCTCTAAGCCAAAAGCTCAACAAGGACACTTGTATTCTTTGCAGCAATGACCTGATTTTTTGTTCTTATAAAGAACTTGAGCATTAAACTATCCACTGCTTGATTTCATATGCTGTAATCTTATCTTTGAAGGAGCACATAAATGACAACTGTACTTGGCTGTTGTTAACAGTCTAGCCATTCTCTGATAATGTTGAGAAAATATACAAAGAAAATATTTTGCTTAGATGAATTAGGTAAAGTTTTCATATTACTTAATCATACTAAATAAATTACAAGATTAACTTGGCACACAAATATAATTTCTTCACTGGTTCGATTTATTAAGTTTCATTAAAATCTCACCAGACCCCTTTTCTAAGAATACAAAAAATTAAGTTAATGAATACACTACAGAAATGATCAAATTAAAAATTCATTTTTTGTTTTTAGTTTGATGATATCTCTAAACTGTTATTGTAAGAAGCACCAGAAATTTTCTTGTCAAATTGCAATTATTAATAATTTGATCAAAATTGAAGTTGAACTCTTTTTTATTCATCAGAACAAAAACATTCCACGTATCTTTTTCAAAATAAAGGCTTTTTTGCCTTCAGAATTTAAGTAGTAAATATATCTACAATTTACCTTGTATATCTGCAGTAGCACATCTGTCCAAGCTCGTTTGCTCATTGTCTCAAACGTGCTGTCTTCCAGAACGAATAGAAGGTTGTCACTAAGTATATCTAAATTTTTCACATCTGCTTTTCCCATCTCATCCTTTTGACCCTTCAGATAAATGAATGGGATTTCCAATACATATTTCAGCAGTTTCCATAGGAAATTCACATGAAGACAATAACAAATCAATGGCATAAATGACTAAGAACATCTACTACAGAGCAATAGTGACCAGCATCAGTACCATTTACAGTTTTCTGCTACTTCAGGGATAAGAAGCACAATACAGAATTGATAGGAGTTGAAAGCCACAATAGGACAGATAGGAAACACAAGTGATTTTTTTTTTTTAAATCGTAAAATTAGTAGAAAGCAGTAAGATTAATTCTACTTTGAGAAAACATATCCATTGGAAATTAATCGCTGGTATCACCAGGAACTGAAAAGAAAAAACAGGGGAGGAGGGCGTAAATGGTAGTGTCAGCTTACATTCCTTTTCAGTCTCATGCATAGGATTAGTTTTATACAATCCAAAACAGTCACCACAGCAGAACTACTCATTGTCCTCAGAGCACTTTCGTTAGTCTTCAAAGATTGTCACTAAGCAAATGGTCTTTGTTAAATAAGAACAAAACATACACACACACACCAAAACCTACCTTCAGATCAGTTTGCACTTTAATCCATCTCTTATAATCATCAGGTTCAAGGAGAAATTCTGGCATAACATGGGGAAGATATGCTCCTTGGTTTCTGAAATCATAAAGCAGGAAAAGTTAGTAGGCAGGCAAAATAGTTCTTTTTTAAGAGCAGCCCAATTTCTTTAACTTGCTCAACCTATATGTAAACTCTTCTGAGGTTTGAGTACACTTTGGACTGAATATCCAGTTTTAGTAATTGCTTTAAATCGCTTCTGTTTAGGAAGTTCATGTTCAATTCCTATACCTACAACTAAATGCTAAAACCACACGCAACTCTGGACAGAATGGCATCAAAACACATAATACCCATTTCTATATGAAAGCCAAAGGACCAGTGTTACATAACATTAGTAGAATTAAAACTTGATGATTCTTTTATCTGTCTGCAGGTCTGATATTGGAAGTCTTATGGGTGTAAGCAAAGGTACTCCAAAAGTCTGTTAATTCTTAAATGGACCTGCTATCTGTTCTCTTGTGACTAATACATGCAACAGGAAAAGTAATTGCAGTAACAAAAGGCAACTTCATTAGACTGAATACCAAAAAAGCTAACTTCCAAGTGAAGAAAGAATATTCTTTGACTCGAGGCACACAGCTTAAACAAATCTTGCTGGGAAGAGGGCAAAACAATGAAGAATACTTAAGATGTTTTTTTTTTCTGAGGAGCAGAAAAGTTTCCTGACATTTGGGTTAGAAATATTATCCTAGTGCATCTAGATTTATATTTTTCTCTGTGTTTCTAACATGGTCAGTGTGAACAATAATAATGAGTTTATCTTGTTATATAACCAGCCTCCCATTCAAATGAAGTGATCGTACTTCTCTGGTACCATACAGGCCGAACTGAATTTAGTTCACACATTAAAACTTATATGTCACAGTTTTAAAGAAGGATCATGACAACTTATTTCTCTTTCCACAGAACTCTATTCTGCTGGTAGCAGCACATATTTTGTCTCCATATGTTACACACCGACATTATCTTCCCAGACTGTTGAAATTTCATGTTTCATACAATAATCTAGCATGTTTTTTAAACCACAAATATTTTAACCAAAGACCCAAAATAGCACCAAGTTAGTAGACTGGTTCTAAAATTCACCATGTCTAAAATTCCCATTTTCTACTAAGTTACAAACTCTCTTCCATGAAATCCCTTTAGAACTTCAGTTCTTCCCAAATGATAAAAGAAGGAAACTCTACAACATTCATCTTTTCAGGTGCCCTGCCTTTCTTTCAGTCCTTTTACTTGGTAGATATATGGGAATAGGTGTAATCTACAATTTTAATCCTTAGAAAAGCTATATTACGTGTCATCATGGTAAAGAAGGGTTCTATATAACTGAATATTCTCGTAACTGTCTGCATTTCATTATTGAGGAAAAAAGTTTCTCTTCTATAAGGTAAGTAGGTCAATATTTACCATGATGTCAGCTATACAAGATCAGTATTTTCACACTGTTAAGATGTTTTTCCTTAAGACATAAAGCTTGCAATAAATAAGATAGTTGTATTGTAAAAACACTCAAACTTTTCTTTTACTGCTGTGATAATGTACCAAGGAAACATCAACATTCTGATCAGACAAATAAGAAAGTCTCTTGAATCTATTTAGACAACCATTCAGATTCATATCACCAAGTACTCAATGTCTTGCTCTCTGGAAGGACTCAAGACTCTTCCCAAACAAGAATCAACAGGGTGGCATTAGTGAGAGTTTTCAGTTGATGATAGGATGGCAAGGTGTTCTTCATCAGTCCATTGCGTAATCACTATAGCATTTAAGATACGATGGGAAAATATGATGGGATATAACCATCAACTCCTTTATTTAGTATCAGAATGGATGTTGAAGTCATGAAAATAAAAGGAATCTGTTAGTGAAGAAAGGCAAAGATATTATTCTGCCACTGCTGCAATGCCTCCTCAAAATCATCTGCCACTACATTATCTAAGATGTACAAAAGAATGCTATGCTGCCTCTTTTAAAAAACAAATGACATGAATGAAAGTTGCAAATAATGGTCCGGTATTGTTGGACACAGAGGAAACTTTTGCTTTCATTTCCCTGTTAACATTGCTTTATCTCATAGCCCACGTCTATAGATAGACTTGGTTGCTTTGCTATAGATAGCATAGATAGCAGTCATTCTGTTATTGACCTGGAGAAAAGCTTTTTTTTTTTTAAGAAAGCTAAATTAAACAAATTGCATACAGTGCTTTTTACCATCTTCCATCAGCCTTTTTGATTCACCGCACTGGGAAACCTTGTGGGATTTGAAGAGACAACTCAGTGCACGCAGGAATACGGAATTATTGGAAGTACAATTCTATACTTGAATAGAAAGAGGTGTTTGACCTGAAGGTAGATAAACATCACGGTTTCTTCTTTCCATAAACTTTTAAAAAGATGTAATTCATCATTATTTGGAAGACTTCTGTTGATAGATATCCTGGAAAAGACACCTGTTGATGGCACTACACTGCGTATCATTATGCTTTCAGACCTTAAGGTCTGCAGCTACTGGCCCTTCTGTTACAAAAGCAGCAGTGTGCCTTGGTCTTATTATGAGCTCAGATATGTGTATACCACTGTTACTCTTAGATGAAAAGCTTATATTCAGAACAGTATATAAATGACACATTTTAAATTACTTTCCAGCCTCCTAAACACCAGGTGAGGATGCTAAAAAGATGCAGAGATTCTGTGTTGCAGGACTTCTGATGATCTCTAAGGATCTCATAACATAAGACTTTCTCTGAGGTTAATTTTCTTCACTATTTCACAGCAGCAACAGCCAAAAGGATGAAGAAGAATTTATTAACCTTTTTTGATGTGCACCATCTTTGATAGTTGTTACCTATTACGTGGGAAGATAAGATAATCAATAAAGATAGCTAATAGCTAAATCTGTTCAGCAGCAGGAGCAGTGCTTACATTTCTTGGGATATTATTAATATGAAAGACTAACAGTTCATATAGTCAGTCTATAAAATTTTTGCTGAAGCCAGTAATTACGGGACAAAGTGCATCAGTGGAATGTTGAGATCATTAATGACAAACTTGATTTGACTATCTACTGAGTCTGTCTACAGAATGAGGTTGAGAGTCATCTTCTTTCATAATTAAGGGAGCAGAGTTACTGTGGAATTCCTGTGCTGGATATAACCCTACCAAAGGTTACCTCATTTAATGTAAACTGCACAGGATAACCTTGGTAAAAATTAATTAAATTTATGATACATAAATCTTAGAATACAAAAGAGACAATATAAAAGAAACCCTAAACCTATGATATATTGTTCAGTTGGAATTATGTTTGAACAACATTAATAAAAAAAGAAAAGAATGCATGTTTTATCATACATGTACTTACTTAAGGAAAGAAAGCAATACAGAATACTGCCAGTGGAGTTGTAGCATTTGTTCGACTGGATCAAGGGGCAACGACTTGCTCGATGTAATACCTGGTAACAACTGTCCACTCAAGTGGAATACCATGTCATAAACAGTCTTAGTATCTTTGCCAAGGTTTTGTTTAAAAGCTGTTTCTTGCGAAGAGCTCATCTGGACTTTACACGCATCACTAAGAGTGAAAAAAGTGTCCGCTGTTATTGTTTCGAAAGCACAAAGCAAGCTAACATTATATATGTCATGATGATAAATTTAATGAACCGAGAACTAAAAACAGCAGCAAGAAAGCTGAAAAACTTTTTCCTTTTTATAGAACTTTCAGAATAACGTAAGAACTTTGAACTACGTGGAATATTTAATAAGTATATGTGAAATATTTCATAAATAACTTCGTGTTTGTCACTGCTTTCTGCCAAACGTAACTTTGATTTCTATCATGTTTATAAATGCTTATGTGTTTTGTGTCCTAGGAGATTGGCTTCTTCATTATTTAGTAGCAAGCTAGATAGTGGGATCACTGATCTTAAGACTAATCCTATATTTACAGAGTGTTTGCAAGACTGTTCATTATGAGATTTGCTTTCCCATCTGTTTTTTGATCTCAGAGTATGTGGGGGGAAAAGGCATATTCTTAAAACAATTATTTATGACACCAAAAATGGGACAATTACTAGAACTGTGTACAGTCTGGGAGGAAAATCAATTTCAGTTAAGAGGGTGATATATAGTCTGAACCGCATATTTAACATACACTGCATTAGGATATGTCAGCGCATCATAGTTGGAAATATATTTTAGAAAATGAAAAATAACACCCAAATGATGTTTTCATATAAACAGTACATAGAAGCTACAATTTTAATATACAACTGTGCATTACAGTGTGATCATATCCAAAACAATTTAGTATATATTAACTTTAGTATATATTAAACTTAATATTAACTTTTATAGGCAGATATAAGTTAGGTCCAAGTAGATATGAATTACCGTCTCAGTGAATAGGGTATTGAAATAGGATTTTGTCCCTTAGACCAACCAAAGAGAGTGAACCAATTCTTAACAGCAGTTAGGGTTTTCTGAAAGAAGATGTACTCATTTTTATCTTCATCAGGAAAAAATGACATTTCAAATTTATTTTCTCTCCCATCACTTTGACTGTCAGTTTCACCCTCATAACTGATTTCTTCATCAGTGGTGTCTTCGTCAGTGACCATTTCTTCACTCTCTTCACTCTCACTTTCAAAAGTAGTATCCAACTCTGAATGATACAAACAAACAAAAAAAAAAATCAGAAAGATTCACTTATTTCACTATTTTTGTCCAGTACAAAACCAACATTTTTAACAAACAATTGTTTTCAGAAAACAGAAAGCCATCAGACAACAAAAGATCAACTTATTTCAGGAGTAAATAAGTTAAGTTACAGGTACATGCCTTGAGAATAGAACAAAATATATTCTTGCAATCTCATTTCACTTAAAGAAAAATATCCAATCAAAAAAAAAAAAATAAATAAATAAATCCAGGAATACAGTTCCAGTATGTTTAGCTTTACCAGCTAGTCAATCCTAGTACCCTATCCCAATCACATAGCATGGGTCAATAATGGTTTATCAGGTGTTCTATAGGTATAACTAAGCCTACATCCTGATCTACGAGCCTTTGGACTTTTCTCTCCTTTCTTAGGCCTCCTCTCTCCTAAATTCTGACCTGGTCAGAACTTAGATTATATATTTTAGCAACTATTAGTTGTTAACAAATCAACAACAACATTATTGCATAGAACCATTTTCCTCGTGGCACAAATAACCCAGATGATTCCATCCTTGAAGGTGTATTTTAATACCACTGTTGCAATTCTAATGTTTCTTTAAATGATGCAAAATCAAATTAATACTTTGGACAGTGAATAAAAATCTTCTTAGAATTTAAGAAGGAAAAACAATACAATACACAGAAAGATACTTGTCCTTTATGAGATCATCACGCAGCCGGATCTGAGACTGTGCAATCCTGCCAGTTGATAAGATTACTTTTCTCATCTTCACCAGAGATTATTACCTTTTCAGATCTGAAACTGACTTGGTCTTTTGAACTCTTCTTATGTCATTAAAATGTCATAAAAATGTCAAAGTCTAACTTGAGTGTACAACTAGGCCTTTGTAGAATATACCATACTTACAGAGTGCATATGGTTGGTTAGCTCATGACTACAGAAGCAATACTCTTCTTAGCAACTAATCCCTTAGGTTTGGTCAGTAGTTATTTTTCTGCTGTCTCCCCCAAGGACATGTTATTATTTTTTCATTTTTTGTTTGCTTTTATATTTGTGGGTTGTTTTTTTTCACTAGTTGGACTGGTTTCCCTTCCACTTAGACTGCTAAAAGGAAGGAGAACGTTTTCTGCTTCTGTACTCCAGGCCAGGTTTCCCATGGTGTCACAGGTGAGGATATACTCCCCAGTATTCATGCAGAAGCATTTAAGGCGAAGCTCACAAATGTGAAACATAACTCTTTAAAGCAGTAAGCTGAAAAGCAGTTGGAAGAGCTCAAAATGTTTAAAGGGAACATCTGCACGATACCTGATTGAGAATCTTCATAGGTTGAGTCAGTGGTCGCACCAAAAGAACTTGAGGAAATACTACGAGAAAGTGACTGTGGAGTATAACACGGCTGTAGAACAACTTCACTACTGCAATCCTTACTGTCTATAAAACAAGATTACAAGCTGCAGTTGAGAAAACATATTTGTCTGGGCTTTAAATGTTTACAAATGGGTAACTGCCTCTAGATTTTTCTATTTCGTGCTTCAATTAATCAAGTAACATTAGTCATTTGACTCATAATGAAAATCTCACTGCAGTCATTAGACCAGGGACAAAAAAATTACCTGTATATTTTTTCCATGAACTGTATGTTTTACTTGCTGAAAAGCACCCATCAGAACAGCGCTAATTCAAGAATTCTAAGTCATAACAAAATATTCTTAAGGAAATTCTGATCCCAGCTCTGTAATGAGTCTCAGCATATCATTACCAAGCAATTTCAGACTCAACAACACATATTTTTACGAACAAAACTCAAAATATGTTTTATCAACCCACTAGTTCTGTCGGAGCATTTATTCTGACATTCTCATATTGGCCTATGACAGGAATAGAAGACCCTCTGCTAGTTATCTCTGATGTCAGTCTCCAGAATAAGAGAAGCGGAACCCAGTGTATTGTCTAGAGAAAGTAAACACACCAGTAAAAGAAGCAAGAAATCCGTATGATTATCTTCAATTTTTGATTCCTGGCACTGCTATTTGTATGGTTTGGAGCAAATAACCCAAGAGCATATTGTCAGATATGTGGAAGCAAAGCCTTCATGAATAGCTTTCAAAGCCACTGTTATTGTGTGGATGTGGTTTGGTCCCATTAAACAGCATTCCACACCAAAATAGTCTATACAAAACCACGTAAAATAGATTCTATAAATTTAATGGTAATGACTTGCTTGATAGTGTAAACAAACGAATAAGCAATCAATACAGGACAGAAACATCCCATTATTAATGGGAGATCAGTTCTTAAAAAATCATCAGTCCGTTTTTGGCTTAATCCTTAAGGGAAACTTACAAAGCATCTTCAAAGGCAAACTTGCAAAAATGATCTATTGGTCAACCAAAAAAGAAATAAAATCATCACACATCTACAAGAGATAATACTTTTCCCCCTTTTTTTATTTAATTGTGCTACAATCCATGAATTATATGGTACCTATTCCTATCTTCTACAGGAAAAATTAAAAAAAAAAAAAATTACCTCTCTACTTGCTAATACCTTTTTCAACTTCACAAGTTTTATCTCTCTTTTCTCTTAGATAGTCAGAGTAACATATTTAGTTAAAGCAGTCTTGGAATTCAGTCTTTAAAGCTAAAATTATTTCTAACCTAATGACTTGCTTTCCTGAAAACTCATCTATTTCATCAAAACATATCAGATCCCAACAACTATAAAAAATACAATTTACCCAGTACATGAACCTCCTTTGAGCAGGAGGTTGTACTAGATAATCCCCAAAGATTCCTTCCAACCTGAATTATACAATGATTCTAGTCTTTTCCTATAAGCGCATCTACACACAAAGAGATTACAGATCACTGAGGAAGGCAGAAAGGGAGAACGAGGGGCAGGAAGCAGGTAGACAGGGCTGGAGAGGGTAAGATAGTGATGATGACACAGGCACAGTTGTAGAGACAGAGAGGCAGGCAGATACACATTGCAGATAACATTTCTGGTCTTTGACTGGAGGCTTTTGTTAGGCTTTAAAATATGGCTATGCTGTCCAGCCTTCAAGAACAGTAATTAAAAAAATTTGAAAACTATTCACCACACCATAACATGTCGCCGCCTCTCTTTTGCTTTCTTCCAAACATATCCAACTGCTGTCCTAGGAATTTTTGATGATCACTCTTTATCAATATAATTAAAATTATGTTCATTCATTCTCTATTGTTTCATTTGTTTTCTCCACTTATACTTTAAAACTTCATAAAACATTCCATAAGATTTAGGCTTGTCCAATATTTTCCAATAAATATTACCTAATCATTTATATAAGTTTTCCTCATTTTCAACAAGAAAACAATAGCTATTAAACCACTTTAAAATTTCATGGCAGTATCCCCTTGTAATTAATGAGCAGAAATGCTATCATGATAAGAAATCCCTGTTTTCACACTGAAAACATTGATAATACAACTACACATATTATAATTTTAAGACGTAAAGTCTTGACTGCTTACTGCTTCTCAAGATAATTTGTTGGTCAGAGCGATGAAATGCCAAATACGGGTATAAAGTAAGAAGGCAATTCTCTGCTGTTGCAGCAATTTGAATTGCGAACCTGTCCAAAACAAAACACAAAAGTGATAGCTTAGCCATGGCAATCAAAATATTTCAGCACAAGAATAAAAGACAGAATGAAGGTGTCTGGATAACTTCTTTCCTCTTCTCTCTGATTCCATAGGAGAATACACAGAGGGGACCGAACAAGACAAAATGCTGAAGTTTTGTATAGTATTTGCACTTCATAGGTTTACAATGAGCATGGATGTATCATTAATCTGAAAGTCCAAGAGTTAGTAGAGATTTAATGAAATCAACCCCATCCCTCTGAAAAAAAAAAAAAAATACAGCTGGCATTTAATGAATATCCTGAAGGAGACTGCTAACTTGCTAAATATATCCTATAACTTTTGACAGAAGTTTTCTTCCTCATTTGTAAATATTCACATTTGGATAACACCTTCGTCGATAACAGTTGCTTAAATCAATAATCCAGCTTTGCAATATTTCTTTTGCATTTCTTTTAGCTAATGTCATGTTTTATGCTTTTCAGCAAAAATCTCAGCAGCACTTCATCAGCAGGACAGATGGCTACAACAAGGTATCAGTACACACAAAATGTACATTTGTACATGCCCAAACCAGGTGTCAGAACACAATACCTTTTCCTACCTTTACCAAGTGATTTAAACACAGGATCAATAACTACAACACAAAAAAGGTTGCCAGTTTCCAATTTGTGACTTTACTACGACAAACAATTGTCAGTACTCTGCAGGCATACATTAGGTTAACTTCAGACAACAGAATTGGGGGCAGGGGTGGAAGAAAGCTGTACGAAGGTTAATGAAAGACATAGCTCTCAAGTTATATCCAAAGTATTGGATTCAGTCAACTTTCTGATTTCTCACTTTGAGGTGAGCACCTCAGCCATCTCCACCCTCAATGCTGATTTGAGATTTGGGCATCTGCCAAATCTTCAATCACGCTCAGATGTGCACAGTCATGAAACGCAGAAAAGCGTGCTTGAGGACAACCACAGTAAGTCTTAACTAACCCAAATTGAACAAGTGATACTACTCAAAGCAACGCTACAACTACACAACCTAGCATACAAAGAGAAGCCATTGCTACAGAACATCTGTGTACCAATAAATGTCTGAGACCTCACAGTGCTGCTGTAAGAGAAACTCCCCCGTGCTGCTAGGATTTAGCTCCTGTGACCATGCGTCTGTGACCATTGGTCTACCATTGGTTGCAGCAACCATGAGATGGTGGAGTTCAGGATTGTGAACGGACGAAACAAGGCAATCCTGGAGTTCAGAAGAGCAGACTTTTGCAAGCAATAACCCATAAAGTTGAAGAAGGGACTAAAGAACCTGTTATACGGGGAGAGATTGAAAGTTGTGTGTTCACCCTGCAGAGGAGAAGGCTCAGGGGGACGTTGTCTATGTGTACAAATACCTGATGGGAGGCAGTAAAGAAGATGGAGCCAAACTCTTTTCAGTGATGCTCACTGAGAAAACAAAAGGCAATGGGTACAAAATGAAAGACAGGAAACTCTATCTAGTCATAAGAAAAAAAAAAAATTACCAAGAAGAAGAGCTGAACAATGGAAGAATCTGCCCAGAGAGTGCTGTGGAGTCTCCATCTTTGGAGATATTAAAAAACCAACTGGATAACAGAGAAGAGGAATAGAGAACTAGACGATCTCTGGAGGCTCTTTCCAATCTCAACCATTTAGTGATAGTAAATATTGACTCAATTATTGGCCACCTGCCCACCCATCCTTATTAAGTATTTTTGTACAGTATTTTCCCAAAAGTGGTATTTGAAAGGAAACTTCAAGAAGAATGAGTCAGTAGCTAAAAAACTCACCTGAGTTTCAAAAGGTGACACTCCAGTTGTAAGAAAGCATGGCA
This sequence comes from Nycticryphes semicollaris, assembly GCA_013400055.1. Taxonomy (NCBI): domain Eukaryota; kingdom Metazoa; phylum Chordata; class Aves; order Charadriiformes; family Rostratulidae; genus Nycticryphes; species Nycticryphes semicollaris. Next base: position 808,209 of record VXBJ01004008.1, on the reverse strand, counting down.
GAAAAAACAAGAGAGCTAGGAGCTAAATACTTAAGATCCAGGGCAGCAAACAGAAAGCACACCTATTTGCATCAAAATATGGGAAACAGTCTAGAGAGACGTGTACATTCTGCATAGTCTTAAAATCATCTTTCACCACTGACCTTTATTTCTAACACCATTCATGAAGTGATGTTACAAAGCCAGAAGTCCTATGCAATGTATTTTTTCTGTACCTGCAGGAGAGCTTAACTAAATAATATAGAAGTCTATGCTATTCTATTAGAATGAAAGGTACCTGTACTGCTAGCAAATGTGGTTACTAAATGTCTTAAATTATTCAGTATGGTGAGTTTTATAATGCTTAATAAAGCAAGTAAAAAAATTTGTTATCTATACAAACTATTGCCACTGCTATTTCAGCGTTTATTCTCCAATGCCTATTTCCAAAGAACACTGAAGCGGAGAATGGCTATTAAGTATATTGTGTTTCCCAGCATTTGAAACCTGCTGATCACTAAAACCTAACCAAAAAATACCACCCAACATTTTGTATAAAAGCAGTTTGTTCACTTCTCTTAACTCTCACCTTTTTTTTCCCATTGTTTGTTTTGAAGTTTGTGGAAATACAGATGAACCTAAATATATTTATCCTTCTCATTTTGCTCTATAGCATTTCAGACATTTTCTAAGTAGAAACAAGTGATTTGTTTTGCATTAGTGTACCACAAATGTTCTAGAAATACATATATATAACCTTATATAACCTTTCTTCAAGAATAGTCATTAACAGATGCAGAATGTCACTAACAATTTCTAAAGAGAAAGAATCCAAAGCCATAACTGAAAAATTTCTGGAGCAACACTGTCTGGGTAAATTAAGAAAATATTTAGGGGAAGCTCTCACTGCTAGTTTAGGGAACAAAAACTGCTTGCAAAATAATTATTGTCAAAAGAAACTTGACACAACAGTAAGGCATCTTACAGATCTTTAAGAACAAGGAACAGCCTAAACGCAGGCCACAAGAAGTTGGAATGTAAGAACAAATAAATAAAGACCTGCCCTCCTGCCTCCCCCTAAAAATTCTTGAACACATCCAGAGATAACAGAGCTCAGTCTTCCACAGCAATTGAAATACTACAATAATGAATAGTGACAGGCACATGGTTTCACATGATATACAAGACTTATAGCTGGGAAAGCAGCCATGTTGGTTTTTTTTCTAGTAGCAGCAATGATACCAGCTATTATTCCTGAATAACAGACGCTTCAGCTGGCAGGGACCAGCACAAAATGGAAGAAAGCCACAAGCACAGAAAAGAACATGAACGATTAATGGGTTTGGACCATCCTGGTTTTCAAAACCATCCCCAACTATCTGAAGTAAAATGCCAATATATTATTAGGTCCAATAAATGCAGCAAAGAAGCAAGCAAATATCAAGAACTCCACTGTTTTCTAGCTCCTGGCTCTCTCCAAATTTAAATGACATTGAAAAAAATTGACAGCTCCTACATTCTGTAAGGTGTGCCAGCAGAACACACGCTTCTGACGTTGGCCAGCAGTGCCTACTAAAGAGCTGCATGGTTTAGGCATGTTTCCCAACAAGGAAAACACGCCGTGCAAAAGGGAATGTACGTTTTTGCTCTGTGAGGCACTCAGTTCTCATGGACTATCAAAGAACTGGAACTGATTAATAACTGGATGCCTTTAAGTGATCGTGTCTCAGCTGCATCATGTTGTTATTAGAGGCTAAGATGCCCAACCTCCTGTCTTCCTGAGGGTCCAGCCATGAACGACATGATTTACATTGGAAATTACATTGGAAATTGCATTAATCACCCCCACCTTCCCAGTTGGAGATGGAAAGAAAATAGAGAATTATAAAACATAGGAGGAAAGGATTTCAGCACATTTGTGTCCTTAATGATAACAACAATTTATCTACCACTACGTGTGGGGGGAGTGAGGGTAGAGGGGTGGATTTTTTTGCTGCTCAGAGCATCATTGCTTTTGATTGTACGACACAACATGTACCTGTTGTTTACTATTTATTTCTTAGAAAGAACAGGTTAAATGTTATTTCAATAAGGATGGCAGAAAACTGTCTTCCTGCTAACTTATCTAATCAGCAAATTAAAAGATATAATAATACATAAACCTGTCATGTTCACAGAGGCTTTCTTATGGTTTAGTTTTTCTAGTTGAAAAAAAAAAAAAAAAAGTGTCATAGCTGTTTCTTCCCATTTATTAAACACTTGCTCAATACTTTCTTGGATTTTGTTATCAGATACTTCCGTATTCCTATCAACCCTATACAAGGAAATGTCATTTATTCTGCTTAGGAGTCAAAGGAACAAAAAGAACAAATAGAGATTTAAAACAATATTAGAAATTAAATGCAAATTCTCACTTAAGGCAGTCATTAAATACATTTTAATGCACTTTCTTATGATCCATTTAATGGAATCTGTGCAGACAGTATATTACTTGCATAAATGATAACCATATATCTCTTCAGGCTTTTTTTTTACAGCATGGTTTTGCTATAAACCATGATTGCCTATCATCTTTTGACTGTCTTCTGTAAAGCAGATAAATTCAACAATACCTATTACATACCCAGTGATCAATCTGATTTAAAGAAAAAACAAACTTTATTATTTAGATGGACTTAATATGGACATGAATCAATTTTACTGAAGTTTTGGATGTGAATTTAGAAAAGCAAAACACTCCAGAGTAAGTAAAAAATTACCAAAACAGAGTATTTGTCTCATCTATACTCACACTCTGAAATAAGCATAGAATTAGTTTTGTTTAGATGTTAAGGCTCCTCTTCTGAGTAGGTAAATACAGGACACGATATTTTATTGCCATATGAAAATAAATTTTTAACTTGCTTATTTTAATTCCATTCCAAAACACAGAATATGAGTTGAAGCTTAAAATTTTAGTTCAAATCATTTAAAAATCCATATTGTAACTTTGAAAATGGAAATATAAAGAAAGAATACTTGGCAAATTAACACATCTTCAGCAACTTATACTGTGAGATTTCATGGTCTATTAAACAAACCAGGAACCTAGACAAGACCAGTTAGCTTTTATAGGTGGTATAAAAGGTTACAGGTTTTGTTGTTTTATTATTAAAGATCTAGAAGGCCCCAAAATCTTGTCTTCCTAAAAGACTCAAATTAACAAAGCAGTTTTAATTCATGTTACAAAGTGCTCAAATGCTCAGATAATTAGTTGAATCAGGTTTGAAGTTTGAACACATTGCATAGGTCTCCCATGGTGGTGGGGGAGGGGCTGGGAAGAATGAGAGTAGATGTGCAGAGAAGCAGAAATTGCAGCTACAGCAAACTATGGAGGGGAATATCAAAGCACATCATAATTTTAACGGTAGTAACGAAACCCAAGTCAGGTGAAATTTTCGTAGACTTTACTAAAATAATAACTATATGCTCAGGATGAGAGAATCAGGCACTTAGACTTTCCCAGTTGAAGTTAAATTATTTCTCATTACGATAAAATAATTTCTTCCAAAAGCCATTATGAATAATGTTTGCTACACTGACTAATGGCACACACAGAATCCGCTTGTTTTTGGATGGTGTGCTATTTCATCCGGTTCCATTCAGGTTTTATATCATCTGCTTTTACAGCCCATGCACATATGCAACTCCCTGACAGGAAATCACATATGCATTGGCAAACCAATGTTACTAGTTCTGTCCTTTAACAAATACCTATCTGCTATACTTTAAAACATAGCAGCAATTTTAAGATGATTTGACATTCCTGAGAATTTGTTTTTCCTTTGCAAGCTGGGATGCCTTTTAAGGTGATAACGTTAATTAGGTATCTTTTTTTTCAAAAGCACATTGAGTTTGCCTTTAAATTGAGGATGGTAACATTTATTTCATTTTAATGGCAAATATAGAAAAAAACTTTATTACATAGCAGAAAGTATTATTTCTCTATAACAAGGTTCGAGAAGCTGCTAGTGCATCATATAAAAACAGTTATTAAAACTAAATATTGTGTCTGCTCAGCAGCTATATTTCAGACCTCATCGTAAGCTTAAATTATCCTTTTGTCATAATTACTGTAAGCTTTAGCACACATTTATGAATCACATCCCAAACAATGATTAAATCTTAGAATTAACTAAAATTAATTTAAAAAAATGGACTCTTGGCTGACAATATATACAGAAAAATATGGAATACTAATTTAATGTGAGCAACAATAACTGAAAGGTCCATAAGCCTTGCATCGAAATAATATAAAATTTAGTTTTATGCTTAGGAAAAAGCCCATTTTAAGCTATAGGGTAGAGAATATTTAACCTTCAAATAGTTGCTTTACTGAAAATATTAACTGAGGGAATGATTTTTAATTACAACAGTAACTATATTTCCTCCTCATACATACACCCATTCATCCTAGCAAGAAGAGAGATGAACAAAAGGGACAAATGCTGAAAACAGTTTCTTGTGCGCAGAACATTTAATAATAGATTTGATTTCCATTTACTAGGGGCAGAGAAGACCTTCTGCATGGCTTTTCACCATTTTAAGTTTCTTAAAAACAGCGTACTACTTTAAAATCAGGATGTATGAAATTCATGTTTGTATATATCTTCAGCACTAAGCAGTGTTTCAAAGAGATGAAATTTGGTACGAAGACTGCATACAAATTGCTGTCAAACTCTAGGTGTTCTATCCTAAGGGAATTTAGGTCCAACAGGAATTAGACCATGAAAATTCCTATGTATATTTCAGATATAGAGCTTATATTACCAAATCATTTCAGTACTTTTCAAAACTTCAAATGCTTTCTGACATAGTGCACAAGATTGCATTTGAGGAAATATATAAATAAATTAATAAGAAAAGCAACATCTGTCCTTTATCCTTTTTCTCTGATGATGTCTGCTTCTGCTGATGATACACTCCAAAATGTCCCTCTAAGGCATTGCAGAATGCTCTGAAGAGCCCAGCATGGAGGGAGACCTAAGACACCAAGAGTTTTCCATACTTTGCTATCCAGTTGTGTGTTTCTCAAATATCGTTCTGATACATGAAAGACAATATCCCCATATATTAATATATATATATATATATATATTCGCTCTATACAGGCAGTATGGTCTGAAGGTGAAATGCATCCCTAACATACTTTCTTGAATTCTCAGTATTACACATTCAAAACCCCTACATACATATTTGTGTTTATATACATATTTTAGAACACAGAAACAATAAATTGCACTGATATAGATAAGCAGCATCCATCCACGCAGTCCTGTGTCATCTCGCTATTAAAATGATTCCTTTTTATCTTATGCCCACGGAAAGCCTTCACTGAGTTCACGAGTTGGCCACCTTTTTGCTCATGAATCAACTCTTTCCCCATAGAGCTGCTCAAAGATACTGCCTTGCCCCTCGAAAATTTAAAAAAGAGAAGTACTGATATATTAATCACTTAATAGTTCCCAATTCCTGTCTTGGAACACACACATGTAACTTGCCTTCTCAGTAGCCAAAAAAAATCCAACCCACAAAAAACCCAAAATCAACACAGAAAACTCAACTGTACAAACAAACAAACAAACCCCAAACACAGGACACAGAAAAAACCCAAACCAAAATAAATAAAATAAAATCTAGTGACACTCTTCCATGGACCATAGCCTCCAGATTCCTAATAAACTAAATGAGTAACAATATCACAGATATTGCAGGAAGAACTAGAAATCAAGACATGCCTTAGCTCAGAGGACATAAACCTGTAATAGAGTATCCTACTCTAAAAAGCTTAAAAACTGAAACCAAAAAGCTAGAGAAGGAAAAATTAAGGATTGAGAAATAACAACAGAAGATGAGTTAAAAATGACATATAGAAAAAAAAACACCACCAAAGAAAGCCAGGGGACACTTTTTTCTCATATTTAAGTGGAACCTCCTGTTCCAGCTTGCACCCATTGCCCCTTGTCCTATCATTGCCTGTCACTGAGAAGAGCCTGGCTCCATCCTCCTGACACTCACCCTTTACATATTTATAAACATTCATGAGGTTACCCCTCAGTCTCCTCCAAGCTAAAGAGACCCAGCTCCCTCAGTCCTTCCTTGTATGGGAGATGCTCCACTCCCTTTAATCATCTCTGTAGCCCTGCCCTGGACTCTCTCAAGCAGTTCCCTGTCCTTCTTGAACTGAGGGGTCCAGAACTGGACACAATATTCCAGATGGGGTCTCACCAGCCCAGAGTAGAGGGGGAGGAGAACCTCTCTCGACCTACTAACCACCCCTCTTCTAATACACCCCAGGATGCCATTGACCTTCTTGGCCACAGGGGCACAGTGCTGGNAGTACTGATCTCTGAGGGACTCCATTAGATACAGACCTCCAACTAGACTCCATCCCATTGACCAACAGTTCACAATCCACCTCATGACCCTGTTGTCCAGGCCACGCTGCCTCAGTTTAGCTGCAAGGATACTGTGAGAGACAATTCAAATGCTTTACCGAAGTCAAGATAGACCACATCCACTGCTTTACCATCATCTATCCACCTGGCTGTGTCTTCATAAAAGGCTATCAGGTTGGTTAAGCATGACTTCCCCTTGGTGAAGCCATGTTGACTGCCTCTTATGACCCTCTTATCCTTGATATGCCTAGAGACAGTGCCAAGGATAAGTTGTTCCATTACCTTTCCAGGGATAGAGGTGAGACTGACTGGTTTACAGTTACCCAGGTTCTCCTTCTTGCCCTTTTTCAAGGCTGGAGTGACATCTGCTTTCCTCCAGTCCTCAGGTACCTTTCTCATTCCCCACGACTTACCAAAGATGATGGACAGTGGCCTAGCAATGACTTCTGCCAGCTCCCTCAGCACCCGCGGTTGCAACCCATCAGGACCCATGGATATATGGATGTCTAGATTGCTTACCTGATCCTTAACCCAGTCCTCATCAACTGAGGCAAACTCCTCTTTTATTCTGACTTCCTCAGATATCCAACTTTATCAGTTTGGACCCTGCCTCCAAATTAATTTGCATACGTTACCTGTTTTTTTCTTCATCAATGAAGAACATATTCCCTAAAAATGACACTGGCCTAGATGATCTGAAGCTGATATGACAAATTAGTTCCTTATTTGTACCATCTGATGAAATAACAATATTTTTTCCTTCTGGGAACTGTACAGAAAAAGGGTAAATCCTGTCACCGTCTTCAAGTTCTATCTCTGGAAGTTCAACTTCAATTTGCGATTTCCTGTGTCAAAAATAAATAGTAATCGTGTTTGTGCTTGCAGGGTAACAGTAATAAAATTGATTCACAGACTCACACATTTATGAAACTGCTGCTCACACTTAAATACAGAAGAACAACTTCAGTTTTTAAGTATAAATCAAGTGAAACTAATTCCTTTAGCTAGCTCCTTTAACTAACTCCTAATTCCTTCAGCATTTAGATGCCAGTTTGTTTTCTACATATGTATCCAAACATCTTATACTGGCCCACAGTAGTTAAACATCCAAATGAAGAGCAATTTCTACTAACTGCGCTACAAAGGGCATAAATATTATTTCTTTACTTTGGGTTTCCTAAACGTAAAGCTTTCATTAATATTGATTGAACTGCATTATTGGACAACAAGGTAAAGGAAGTTTTGAAATATAAATATTAAGGACAAATTTGTGAAGATACTTAAGATGCTTTCTGCATTTATGTAATTTTAAGTTTCAGTTCTGAAATAAGAATGACAGTCAGTCTAGGCCCGTATGGAATCCTTTCAGTTCCAACCACTGACTTACTGACAATATACAAATCCCTTGATGAATTACTACAATGCAAATTAGATAAGACAATGACAGTTTGAAGATAAAGTTAATTTCATTAATTTATGGAGTTATTAATTTATTTTGCTCCAATCTTCTAGTATTGAAAAGATACATAATCATAACAAACTAATATTACTGCTCTTTAATAATTATAAATAGAAAATTTATATCTTAGAGACCAGAAAAGCATATTTCGACACACGTGTACATAAGAGTGCTTGGAAAAATTAAAATATTAAGATTACTAAAAAAGGGTGCTGGGTTACGCTACATAATATGAAGATTACTAAGAGGCTCTCTTATAAATTCAAATTACAGGATAAAGTGGGTGATCCACAGAAAAATTAAAAACATAGGGATTAT
>VXBJ01004008.1:763529-799992 GCA_013400055.1 Nycticryphes semicollaris | reverse complement strand
TGAAAGAATTAAAACATTAGTGGTGTCCTCTTTGGTACTAAAAATTTGCTTAGGAAAAAAAAAAAAAAGAACACATAAAACAAAACAACTCCCCCATTCCACCAATTGTCCAAACAACAGCTAGAATTCAAGCAATGCTTTATAACTTATGGAGAAAAAAACCAAACCAAAACAAACAAAAAAAAAACCCACCCAACAAACCAACAGAAAGATTTTATCTGATCACAATGAAGAAAAAAAAAAAAAAGCCAACCCAAACAACAACAACAAAACAACCCCTTTGATCTCAGTAGCCGGCTAAAGTTAACAAAAAGTCCTGGTTGGGTTCTGGGTTTAATTTGTGTGTTATTCAAAATAATTTCAAAAACATCTGCCAGTGAATATATTAGATGGTCATTTTGTGAAGCAGGAATATTTAGAGTCACAGACCATAGGCTTGTTGAATGTACAGCAATATTAATTACATTCATTTTCTGTTAAATACACAGACTTTCCTCTACTGAGCAGAAAATCCATGCTAACCTTTAAAAACAAAAAATTCACTGTTTTAGAAGAGAACTAAACTGAGAAGAATTATTCATTATTTCTGTAATAAATCTATTTTGACATCTTTACCTTAAAAAGTCTTTTGGAATTATATTGATGGCTGTTTCAGTTTTCACACACAGAGGAACTGGCATCAGCATTAAAAATGGGGGATCAAAACTTATTTTTGGTGACTTCACAGTGCCAGACAATGTTATTTTGTAATGGGATGGATTATCATTTAGACACACTGACACTTCAGATGTGTATGTCCCAGGACAAGCTGTTAAAAAAGTAAGGGAAAAGAAAATAAAAAGGCTCAAAATTATATTACCATAAATACATGCAACTTAACGAGTTATAGTAAAAGGATTTGGTTTGTGTTTATGGGTTTGTCCTGGTTTTTTTTTAAAAAAAAAAAAAGTCATCGGTATTGCTTTCTTACTCAAAAAATAGCTTAACATACAGTAAATATCGTATCAGAATAATTCTTTGTTTAAAAAAAAAGCCTAAGACACATCCCTGTAGCAAAATAGAAATCCTGCTTTTATTTTTTTTTTATTATTTTTTATTATTTTTTATTTTTAATTCATTGGAAATTTTTCAAAGTTTGAAGTTTTATTTACTGTAGTAACATTCTTATATATAAAACACCAATGTAACGCTTCTCAGAATTTTAAGAATTGCAGTCAGACCCTAAATTACACTAACACAGAGAATGCTAATTTTGTAAAGGAATAAATATGAGCAGCATCTGACTGCCAAGACAAGAAAAAGTTGGTGCCTTTCAAGATGGCAATCACTGCATTTTAACAGCTGACTCTAAAACCTCTACTTAATACCAAGTCAGAGGGACAGGTTCTACCCTCCCACTACCTTTTGTTCTGCCCCTTCTCATCTCATGCCATCTTGCTAAATGCTCCAGGATGGAGAAGCACATTTTCTTTCACTGATACAGCAAGCAAGGTGCTTCCTCCTGCAAGTGTTACACTGTCAAAATGGTGTTCCAGACCTGCAGTGCCATTTACTAAATATTCAGTCATCCCCCCTCACTGCAGCGCTAGCAAAAGAACTTTGAGGGCCATCTAATGAACACCTCCTGTATTTAGAAACAAATCTGTATGACTTGTTGTAAGATACCAAAAAACTTTCATCTTTTCATTTTTGAGAAAAACACCTTTCCCATTGATTCTCCTCCATCATCAGATTATGAAGTATGGAAGTATTCTCAACTAATATTTAACGAAAGAGCCAGCCAAACAAATAATTTTGCATTTTATGTGTCTGTATGAGCACATATGTGTTACTGCAAACAAAATACACTTGACAAGCTCTTCTGAGATTAACTCAGATAATTATTTTCACAGACTGAGAAAGAGCTGCCATTACACACACAAAAAAGAAAACCTACTGTCTTCAAAATATTTTGTCTTATTCCCTCCTCATAAAAGCCAATTTCTTCACAGAGTGGATAACAGAGGATCTTCACAGAAGCCCATTAGCACATCGGAACATGGCCCTTAGTTTCAGATCAGAAAACATGAAACTGGCAAAGTAAAAACCAGATGAAAGGGGAACTTGCTGCATTGTTCACAACATCTGGCTAATTCCCTGTTAAAAGGAAATCAACTTTTGGAGACAATACTGCTTAGAAGTATAAGAAACTTGTGCTTCTAGGTTTTGAAACAGCGAGAACACACCTTTTTTTCTGATACTTCACTCTTTTATGAAGGAAAGATGAAAGAGCATTAGAAAAGGTCATGGAGATTTATGAAGAGCCAAACAGAATATTTTTGACATGCTTGTAAGAAGACGTCTTCTATACAAGTTACTCTCATATACGAGCTAGACAGTTTACAGCTGAGCTCTAACCAACCCATATTCCTAGTATCTTATGTTCATACATATGTATGACATACAGTAAAGGAAAGTGAAAAGCCATAATCAACAAATACCACAGGGATGGAATGCCATGAAGGAAGAAAACAAGAGGAGCATACGTCAGTGCCAAAGACACACAATTGACAATTGTTTACCAAACCACATTTTAAAATATTCATAATAAACCATAGTTCCAAAGTTAAACTTTCAAAAGTTAAGAAAGAACAGCATTAAGCTTTTTCCATACAAACTTTTCATCCATCCTGTACATAACAGTTCTAACAAATCCCTTAACTACATGATCACATCTGTTTGCCATAGAAACCCTGACTTGCTCAGAAGGCAGAACAGACAATGCTTATTCTGCATCATTGAGCATTCTGTGTGTGGCTCTACACATTTACTAACATCAAAATTCTGCATGGTATGTAAGCCAATAATTTATTGCTTATGTCAGGCTGTTGTGATACTGTCCTCATTTTAAACAGACAGAAAGACAAAAGAGAAAATTATTCCATTAAGTTTCGTTCATTAGTTTGCAATGCCTCGACCAATGTTTTCATGTTACTTAATGTTAAATAAATTTCTTTTAAATTTACGAGAATTATTTCCTGAATTAACAGCTGAAGTCATTAATTGATTCTATTAATCACACCTTGCATGACTACTGTCAAAGCTTGTGCTGCTGTTACTGTTCTGATACACCACCATTAGGGCAAACACAGAGCAGCCCAGCAGATGTGAAAAATTTTCCTGAGGGAGGTTTGATGGTATTTACAAATCAGCTAATCTAAGTTTTTCAAAGGTTAAAAATATCTGTAGAATTATATGGGATATTTCCCCTTTCTCTTTTCTAGATATATTTAGTAGGGGAAATAAACATTCATTGACTTTCCTTAGAAAAAACTGAATAAAAGAGCACAACTTCCCAAAGTACATATCATAGAATCATTTATATTGGAAAAAATTTAAGATCATCAAGTCAAACTGTTAACCTAGCACTGACAAGTTCACCACTAAACCATGTTCCTAAGTGTCACATCTACACAGCTTTTCAATACCTCCAGCAATGGTTACTCAATTCCTTCCCTGGGCAGCCTGTTCTAATGCTTGACAACCCTTTTCGTGAAAAAAGATTTCCTAATATGCAATCTAAACCTCCCCGATGCAGCTTGAGGCCATCTCCTCTCATCCTATCGCTTGGTACTTGAGAGAAGAGACCAACACCCACCTCGCTACAACCTTCTTATTCATTAGTTACTTTATTTTCTGTCTAATTTGCACTAGAAAGCCCATCCAGTTCAGAATGCTTAACTCCCCAGCCTGCTGAAAGTCAGTTTTACACACATGCAAGTTCTCCCAATACTGCTGACACACTTAAAGGAGAAATATTTCAAGTCCCCTCTCATCTTCGCCTTCTCCTCTCACCTGTTTCAGCTGCAATTTCTACTAGCAGCAAAAGCTAGTTTAAATGGCCACCTCTTTAAGGACGTCCATATACGTTCCTCTCTAGCAGCGCTAATCTAATATTTTATTTCACACACTCACCCCCCTAGAAATCTTAATTGTGTAATAGCATGGGGGGTTTTATCTTTTGAGAGTGGGTGGAAAGAAAGTAAAACCACCATCTGCTCCTCTCACTCCCTTAAGTTTGTATTAGATTGGTATTCAGTTCCTACACTTGTCTCCCAAATAAACATTTTTAGTTGAACTGCCTTGGATTTTCTGATAATTCATGTCTTATTGAATATATACATCTTCAGCTTAAATGGGTGGCAATGAAGAATTTGCATACATTAAAAGCAGGCTTCAAAGCAGACAAGTCACAGGTAGTTAAAATGTAAAGGTAAGTCCTACAAAAAATGAAGAAAAAAAAAAATCATCTAAATCAACCATAGTTTGCTGACAAAAACTGTTAAAAGCATAGTTACTAAATATCTTACTGTTGAAAAAAGTTTACAATAGCATTTTGCACTCTCATTATTCTAAATATTGGGTCTATTTAAACAAATTACTCAAATCACACTCAAAGTTCATTTTAAGGTTTGTTCACCCCCACATGCTACAAATTTGCAGTACAAACCCATGAAGGTGATTAGCACACCATATTCATTAACCAGGTCTCCTGCATGGGTTCTGATGTATCTAATGTTCTCTTACAAGAAAGAGTAATTATATTCAGTGACCATGTAGCACGAGTAGGCTACGCCTCATGGGAAAATGCTTAGAACATCGAATTAAAGTCAATTGATTTTTACAGTTATTTATGACTTTCTGTAAATAAAAGATATGGGAATACAGCAAAAATATTAATAATTTCAAATGAAATTATTTGTCAGTAATATTTATGTATAGACACATCTGCATTTACACATACAATTCATTGAGTAATTCAAAATATTGGCTTTTATTTGTATGTTGTTCTCAGCTTCACTCTTTTCAATCCCCAAGCAATTTTAATACATTCTCGTACACCTAAATAGAACGATCATATGAATGATCATTTCACCTATTCTTTATCATGTGTTCCTTCTCCATCAGCTGCACAAACCAGTATTAGAATTTTTCTTTAAAATTTCCCCTGACTTAAATGCCAGAGTGGTACTTAGAAGAAGGAGAAAATGAGACCCTGTGCTCATCTGGGCCCTAAAAATCACCAGGCAGCTGTAAATACAGATTTATTAATTTTATCTTCCCAGTCCAATACAGCTCTGAGCAATTTTTTTTTCCAAGCTATATACGTGAACCTAATTAATGCAAAATGCAGCTATTATATCTCCTATTAGAAGAATATGTTTCTCAAATTCAAAGCAGACAAAAATGTTTTGATGTATTCTTCACAAGTGGTTATTTTATTCTAACCATAGGCTCACCCTGCAAAAATATCTATTAGAATACCTTCTCAAAGTTACAACACTTATTTTGTAGGTTTTATTGTCTGGAATACTGCAGAAAAAAAATATTCTACCCTATTGAAAGCAAGGTATAAATTTATGAAAGGAGAAAAAAATGTTTATAAGAAATAGTTACAGTAAAGTATATATATCTGGTTTTTAATTGCTCCTTAAGGAGCAACAGAAGGTTACGTGTGGGGTTTTTTCACCTTCTGTACTTTCGTTCCTCTTTCCACTACATTTTTACTCCAAAGAACTGGAGTCATAAGATGTTTCGGATCCTTGACTTCTTTAACCTATTTTTTCACTGAGCTACATATCAACAGTTCCTCAAAATTCAGATGTTTAGCCAAAGCCTTTCTTCTGTCTAGACACACTCTCCAGACATGCTTTGAGTAGATACCTCCATCCTTCATAAGTAAACTGAAATTCCAAGTTCATACTTCTAAAATTTTGTAAAAGTGAACATCTGAAAAGAGATAACTTCCAGATTTTTCTCCTATGACATCTCTACATGTTTTGTCCAGTCTTCTTCTCATCCTGCTCCCACTGTTAAACCCCTTCTGATTTTTAAATTTTAACATTTTTTACACCCTGGGACAATATGTTCATCCAATTCACCTGGTGTGCTTGGATTTTTTATTTCATATTGCTCCCAAAACAAATTCTTTAAGAATTTTTTTTATTTCTATTTTATTTTGATAACCTGTGTAAGTTAAGACTAAAAACTGATTGAGAACCCGTATACATGAGAGGATAATGAGATCACATGATTTGGTCCCAAAACCAAGGAAAGCCAGAAATATGCTCTACATAATTTTGCTCAGATTTTCAATAATAAATGGCATTTAACTTTCTTCTAGCAGTTTAATTTGTAACAATACATGTTTTAAAAGAGACTATACCTATAGATAATTGGGTCAGAAATTTTCCAGGTATTATACACAAAGAAATACCACTTCCAAAAAGTCAGAATTTGCTACTCAGAACAAAAATTATAGCACTTAGAGCAAACAACTTCCAAGTAATTCTGCAAAAATCATCATATATTAATCACTTTTCCATTTCATGAAGCAAAATCACAAATTGATGTGATTTCTCTTCAATCATGAATTGAAGACAAAAGCTACCAACAAGGCATAAAACATAATGGAAAATGTTTTGAAGTACAGCAAGGACCTTCAAGCAACACCTGCAATTAAATACTGCACTTGCATACTCACAACATGCTTGCTGAGCAACATTTAATACAGTCTTCTTAGTTTATCATACAGAACCATGCTAAAACTCTTATATCTTTTATTTATTTACTTATAATTATATTAAATTGTTCTCATGGCTTACTTAAGGTTATAGATTTCAATCAAATCAAACAATAGCAGCAACATCTTTCTTTAGGATGTTCACCTGCTGACTCAGGACCAGATCTAACTGACAAAATAGCTTTTCACCCCCTTGAGAATGCTTGAGTCCCAAAACCAGGCCACTTAAAACTGTAAAAACAATTCTGAACACTGAACAAGTCTGAACAATTCTAAGCATCAGCTGCATACACTGGTGGGCTTTATCAGCTCATACACCCTCTACCATAAAGACTTGACTGGCAATAAGGTAGAATTCTAATATTCATGTCCTCCCATGCCTTTTCTGGTGTATGTTGTTGATTACTATCGTCCCACACGCTCCCAAGGTTTGTTAAAAGTCTATTTTATGTTTTTTACTTAGAGTCAGGATACCTGAGAAGACTAGTCAGAAAATACCAATCTAAGTGATCTTACATATCATTGAGGCTGGAAGTTATCTAAGTTATGGCTATTTAAAATAAAGTTTGCACACATTCCAAGTACACTTGGAAAGCTTTAGTGTGTGGGTCAGTCAACCTAAATGCATATGGAGGAACAGCATTTAAAACAATTCACCTGCCCCTGCCTTTAATGCTTTATATGTGCAAACCAGACTTTTCAAATAAAGCTATCAAGTGATTCCATACTTTGCATTAGGTCTGCAGCTCTCTGTTTTCTCAGAACCACAACAAACCTTTCATTTGGCATTTTAGTTCATTATTCAGTCATGTTAACCAGAAATTAATCAAAAGAAGCACCAGTTACGATTGATCATAAAAAGTCATTTAAACAAATCTATGAAACTGGTATATTAGCGAATCTATAACAGAATTCAGAAAATTACTTACAAGGGCAGAAGAACACAGCAATACTGATTTTTTGTCCTGGATCAAGAAATCCAGCCTGCAGACTAAATTTAAAAATACCACCTTCCGTATTTTTGTCTGTATCATCACAATTTAACTTCCATGTCAATTGTTGCCTTGAGGTATTCTTCACGTCAAGCTTCTATAAATATTTGCAGAGAAAAAAGGATATGATGAAAGAGGGAAAACACTAAACACCATGATGCTTTTCATATTGCTCTATCCTAAGCATTCTTTTTGCAATCAGATCAGAGTGAAATCAAGAAAGCACTAGATAGCAACAAAGAATCCAATTTATTATACCTGTGGGAAGATGAATATGTCTATCAGCACAGACTAGATGCCTTCCAGTCACTCAGTACATTCACAAAAAGCAATACTGTCTTTCCAGAATGGAAAACTCTCATTTATGCAAGGTAAATAGAGCAAAATATCATAGCAGGCAGAGCTTAGCCAGAAAGACATGAGTTTTTCCTGATGCAAATGAAGCACAACAAGTACTAAACACATGGCTCATGACACTTAGACTTACATGTGCAAGAAGTTTAGAATAGGTTTTCAAAATCCATTCTTTCAATTCAGTAAGACAACAATGGAAACAAAAAAAACCCACCTCCATTCCTTTATCTCAGTTACTCTTTCCACTCCTAACACATCCATAGTTAAGGAAAGGCCTTGACTTTGTACTATCATTGTTTTCTGAAAACACTTGAAAAAGTTTCAATGTTTTCATCATTGTCAAAGCCTGCTTTTTATCATCTCCAACAAAGCCTTTGGGAATTAGAAACAAATTATGTTATGGCCTGTTTTGCATTTGTACAGTCAAATTCCCTATGTTCCAAAACAGCATAGCTGTGGCCAAATGTCTTATCTAATGCTTCTTTCCCACTAGGCCCTAAATCATGACCAGGAAATTTTTGGAAGAGTGCCAGTTGGAACTGAGTAGTACCATACGACATACTGGGACAGCAATGGAACTGTACAGACCAACACGGCACATCAATTGCATTCCTGCAATGTCACTGGCGAGGTTTACTAGTGTAGGCAGAGGCAGAAAATCTTTGGAAGTAAGCTATCTTTTACACAATTCCTGGTCAGTTTCTCACAATCCCCATGCTTTCTCCTATGTCAGAAAATCAGGAAAAGCTCAATTTTGAGTTTTGGAAAAAATTTCTTTCAACATACAAACATAAAATCAAAAACTGAATAAAACTTTCAAATACTTAAATCATATCTGGAACATGACTATATTTTGAGTTCCAAATCTGTATTCTTTTCCATCATTTTTGCGTAATTAAAAGCTGTAACCAAAAATAACTCTAATACCTGTGATTATGTACCTGAGAAATCAGTCTTTCATCAGCAATATCGAAAAGTATGCTACTTGAATGATGTGCAAATTGAAGTTCCATTGAGGAGAACTCCAATGGTGATTTAAGCGCTGTTGGAAAAAAATAATTTACGATGTTTATATAGCATTATTTCCAACAATATTTCCTCAAAGTCCCTTCAAAAAAATAATTGTTTCTGGACATGTTTAGCAGAAATGTTTCTCACCTTGGTTTAAAGCTGCATTTTCTTTCTGTTGTTCCCATTCTATATACATAATTACTGTAATTTAATTTTCTGTCACGTTAAAATTATTTAAATTTTGTATCTACCAGACTTAGAGCATCTCTCTTTCACATAAAGATACCATAAACAGAACAGCACAAGATCTTCGTATAGCAGAATAACGCATTTGTAACCATAATATTCAGAAAAGACTTGAAAGATTTTATTTACAAAAACAGCATTTCTCTTAATTTCACATAGCTGGAACAACAAATCCATCACAAAGGATGAAGTTTAAACTCAGGGTTTAGAAAAACAAAGGTATATTTTCTCATGGTCTCATTTTGCTTCTTGATTAGATTAAAAACTGCCAATTAACCTAGCAAGCATGCAGTAATTTTTCTATTAAAATTTGCAAGTTTGGTTCACACTGAGTGAGGAAGTGTACTGATCAATTCTTTTTTCCTCAAAAAAGCCCAAAGGATTTCTTAATCACATATCTCACATTATGTAAACAACAATACTATCTGTATTTCTCTAAAGCACATGCATATGAGCTCTATAAACTAATATTGTTTCAAAGTAGGAACGTAATCTCATGGAATGCTTCTACCAATATGCAACTATGTCACTCATGAAATTCTCACCTCTCATAAAAACTACCTGTACAAGGAAAACACAGCACAACTGGAAGACCAGAAGGGAAAGGAAATCACCTATCCTATGAAAAATATTGTGAGTCTTATTATTAAAAAAAAAAGAAGTCAGCTCACATGAGGCCATTACGTTAATAATTACGTCCTCTTCCTCTGTGCGTGGCCAAGGCAGGGCTTGTGTCTTTTCAGCTGAGTTTTCTGGTTTGGTTTGGTTTTGTTGTGGGGTGGGGTTTTTTTTTTCCTCTTTCAGTGCTTCTCTTACATACAGACAAGCAGTCTCCAAGGGAAAAGTCTTAGAAGTACTTAAGCAAGAGGCCTGCTTTCCTCCACAACTGCTAAAACAGTCTACAAACTTTGCTTTTTAAAAAAATACAAAAAAAGATTCATGATGGCTTGAAGATATATTAACTACACTGAAGTTAAAGGCCTGGGTTGACTACTCTGAGATTATCGTGATCCTTTTCTCAGGGTGAACAACCCTAAGTATAAACATCACATATAAGCTATTGATTTAAGTGCCAACTGCACTGTCCTGTGCAGTCTCAATCCTAGTCAGCAATGTGCCATAAAGCATACAGTAGTGAGAATTAGGCACATTTGTCACATCAAAACTTAGATCTTGCAAGAAACATCTTACCTACTTTTACATTTTAAAGGGATAATTTGAAGCTATGAATAAATAACAGGCATAATTTTTAAGTTGGTAGAATGTAATAAAATTATCAAGTTAATTTTTAACTATGAAGATAATTTGGCTTGTTGCCTGCATCTGTATGATTATATGAAATCCTGAGCAGTCAAGAGATTTATTTAGACTTCTCTTCCTGCTCCCAGCCCATCAAAATTCCCACTAAGAACATAATTCCAATACTCAAATTTAAATAGAAGCCAGAGTTTATTTTTTCAACTCTTCATTAGAATTGATAATATTATATATTTATTTTAATACTATGATTTATGATTCCTTGTTGATGGCCTATACTGGTACTTTGAAGAAATTATATGTGCCACAAGTAGAAACTTGTGATAATATTTAGAGGAGACTGTCATTTATTTGTGAGACTTATCAATTTTATTGATTCATTATTCCGAAAAAAAAAAAAAGGGGGAAAGAAAATAAGCATTTTATGTTTTCTTCAAGTTAGATAAATCACTTCTGTACTTCCAATTTGTCACTTTGATTCATGACATTTTAGAGACGTGCTTTTTAATAATCTCCTATATGTATAAGCATTTATCTTTATTCTAGGTGCTTTTAAACTAAATATACTTAGAAGTGTTTATGAATTCACTTCCATCACAGGATCTAAAGAAGACTTCTCAGATTATTGAAAGATTTATCTTGAAAGAGCACAAAAGTAAGACTTCATTTAAAGCCTTACAGAAAAAATACAAAACCAGAAGACCCATTGACAAAACATAATAAATTGGAGTTGCTTTTACCCCACATTACACATGTAATTGTCCAAGACTCCTTCAGTGCTCCCAAGATGTTTAAACATTATACAAACTTCATTCCAGGGAGACACTCGGCACTTAAACCTCACCTCAAATAGAAATATATATGAAAAGCTAGTGGTTTCAAGCATTCACAATGCGTAGGTCTATATGACGATAAGGACCACAAATTATTTTGAAGAAAAGCAGAGAGGAATCATTTAAGGTATCAATTTCTTGCTGCAGACAAGCAGTCCATAACTTTGGCTATTCACAAACTCTGACAGGCCAGAAGAGTGCAGTTCTGCATATAAAAGCAAATGGACTAAATTACCACCAGTTCTTTCAGATGGGATCAGGGCCAGTCACAAGCATTTTAAAGGATTTTTAAATATAGCTAGAGCTCCTAGTTTTGACAGGGCAGGACTAGAAAAGAATATTATGAATGACATCCTACTTCTCTACACTTTTAAAATGAACTTCCATAAATACTGAGGTCTTCTAGAAATACTAATGAATGAACAGAAATAAAAGTGAGTTTTGATAAACTATTTTTTATATAAAGTTATGCAATACAAAAATAAAATCCCCAGGACATCAAAACTATGTATAGAAAGTTTAGCACATATTTAAAAATACAAATCAAAATTTAAAATTTTGCAAATTTCCCATATATTTACATATTATACAATTATCAATCAAATTTCTTTTAAGTGGTAATTCTCACCAGTCAGAACAAGCAAAAACATCCCTAAAGATACAAATATCCAGCATTTGCTTATGTTCCTAGTTTACCTACCAACAGCTTTAACTCTACAGAATGGAACAGCCACAGTCACCGCCTGCAACTGAGGAGTAAGGACGTGCTTTACAGATGCAACGGAAGTGGTAGGTACAGGGCTTGGCTGTGTCAATGGGAAGTCAGCTCCAGGAGTATTAATGGGAAGAGTGAAGTCATATGCTGCCACCTACAGGACAAAAGTATCATTGTGGATCACTTAAACAAAGAAATTGTAGGTGCTTCTTGAACCAGCTGAGTAGTATTACCATTTCAGAAAAATTATCGAATAGGTGCTTCTTGTCATGACATTAATAGGATGGGGTTTTTTATTATCATGTAGTATCAGTCTTAGTAAGCAGCGGCCAGACGTTTTTTCCAGTAAGGAAATACAAAGTATCAGGGTCAGCAACACAGCTATAGATAAAGCTTCTGGTAAACCACTTTCCAACTGCGTGGAAAGAGAGGGTAATGGTAGCCCAAATGAATAAGCACGAGCCAAAGGGGTGAAACAAAGCTACATAAATTACCAATTTCTCAAACGCTGAAGAGAAAAGGTCAGCCATTACAGTATACCCAGCAAAATCAAAATGGGTTCCAATATGAAGGTGGAGCATGAGTTAAAACTGAGAAACCTCAGGAAAAAAAAAAAACAAACCAAACAAATAAAAGACCCTTGAAACCTTTGTGACTGAACCCCATTGAGTTCCAGAAGTCTAAATTCCGGTGATTTTGATCCCAGTTTTCTCTCTACAATTACATGTGGCTTAGAATTTAAATGTGGGTTAGAATTTAAAGATAGCATGTTTTATACAAAATCATCCTTTTTGAGGATTGAGAGGTCAAATTCATTTTGCAGTGAACTTTCAAGGAGTTATCTCTTGCTTCTCACTCTGTCTTTCCATGGGTCAACACGTTAGAGCAGCATGTTCTCCAAACAAAAAGGTAGGGGCACCTTTAACAAAGGTAACAGAAGAAAAAACAAAACTTCTACACTGAAACCACTCTTGGAGTCCTTTGAATTCTACAACCCTGTTTTCACCTTGAACAACAATGAAATCTCCAGAAAGGACTCTTGTCTATAAAATCTGAGTGCTGCTTAAAATCTGCACTAAAACTAGATATAAAAAGGAAGTTATGAATCACTTAAAAGCTTTGAAAAACCTGCAGAAAAACTTGAAAACCTGCCTCATGCTTCAGTTCAATATATTTGGTAGTGAGTAGAATATATAAAGGACAGGTAAGAAAAAAATCCTTTCTGTCCTAGGCCAGGAAATGAGACACATCTCTATCTGCAATAGAAGCAACATTGAGCTTAGATAATGAGAAGCAAGTGACAAGCCCTTACAGTGTTTGGAGTTTCAGCAGGGTTTGTAACACACAATTACGAGCTCTGGTGAGCAAGGCATGTGCTGAACCTGTGGAATGTTTTGTGTATTTTTGCTTAGCAAGAGAAAAGCATAGGATGAGGGCAAGTTTTTCTAGTAAGATCACCACAGTCCCTCAATTTATATTGATACTTCAAATCTGATAATGATTTAATTCTATGACATAGAACTGTGCTTTTAAAAAATAACATGGTGAATGCCATATAAGATATTTTAGTAACTAATGCTTGAGGTGTGTCATAAACAAAGACTGAGTAAAAGACTCCTGATTTTATTTACATACTCATCTATTTTAGTACTTCAAATCACCCACATAAAATACCTTGTTACATCAAATACGGTCTTGTGGCATAAAACCATGTAATTAGATCGAAAAGGATCTTTTCATAGTGTAAGAAGTTATTTCCACTTCAAAGTATGTGTGAAATACATGATTTCACATTAAGAGCAGTGACTCCTTACCGTTTTAGAGAAACAACTAAAGCTAATAAGCATTGCATTTCAAGACTCTGAAATCTGAAAAAAAAAAGCGCTTTTAAAACCTTTTTCAAAATTATAAGAGAATAGAGGTGAATAGAGTTATTTGCTAACCTTGAGATCATCAATACTAGAGAGAGAAAAAAAAAATAAATTACAGCACTCTCTAGATGAAGCACCTCATTCAAGAGTCACAACACAGACACAGTCCAAAGATTTTATCACATTCCTTCTGCTGTATGAGAAGCTTGCTGTATTGAATATGTGCACTCAGCACCCAGCTTCAGAAGTGTAACGTGCAAAGCTGCATAAATAACCAACTTATCCCCCAAGCATTATGGGTCACTGTGAGGAGAACAGAGAAGATGACTGCACATCTCAGTGCACATCTCAGGTTCTGAGATTCCTCCCCACCTTGGCAGCTCCCTATAAGCAGCAGGTCCTTCCCCCTACATGGGCAATTCTAACATTCAAATCACCTTTGCCAACAATTGCAGTAAAAAAGCCAGCTGGAAAATCCTCTCCGTCCCTAGCATGTAGTGTTATTATATTGTTATATATGTCCTAAGTTTTTAAAGGTTTGTGGGTTTTTTTAAGTTTTAAAGTTAAGATTAAAATGTTTATTCTATATTAGATATCATTACAACATTGGCTATGCAAAAGAGTATAGTCTACACTGCAATTCATCAATGCTGTTATGTTTAGGATGGACAAAAAAGGTAGTATCCCTTCATACCTCTCCCAAAGCAGCTATTCAAAATTTGTATTTCCTCCTCACTATCAGGAAAATTTGATTTAATCTTACAAGAGTTTTATTTGCTAACAACTGGCAAACAAAACCAAATATGTGCAAGGCACTCAATTACTTCCATGTAGGACATGATGTTCACTGTAAACCACGTTTGCTTTGAAGTACAATGGTGCAAATTCAGAGCCAACTTAACTCATAGAAATGTATTTATAAAATTGAAAAGAAATCACAGACCTTTTGTTTCATTCATATGTATATTTGCCTTATTAACTGCACATTAACTAACATGTACTACAAATGTACTACAATTCTATATGTTTAGAAATTATTGTAATTCATACACACATTGCTGACAGAATTAAAACTTAATTTAATTTTGTAGGACTTCACTTTGCAAGTAGAATCATTATCTTTCTTTTTATACAAATTTAATAAAAAATATGACTTAACTTTTTTTGATTTCTCAAACTCTGTGGTGGAAAATTGTCCCTTGTAACATTATGTACTCGAAAATAATTTTTAAAAAAATCCTTATACCAGTACTGGACTTGCAGTTGCTTTTTATATAATCTGTGTTACTTCACAGTTATTTATCTATTGAGATCTTTTTCTGAAGCTGTATTTCATAAACCACAGAATACAGGGAGGGGCAGGAAGCAAGCATGCTAGACAGTTCTTTCACAAACACTCAAGATTGTTTATATCATTATAAGAAATATTTTTCCTGTCCTGATTTATACTAATTATGCACGTCAATTGGAAAGGAGGCATAATCTACAAAGTGGTAGTCTTAGCAATTAAAATACTTCAAAAGAAGCTTTAAAAAGACTAGTCACGTGAGACAAAGGAGCTTTTTGTTATGTATTCACATAGATTACCTCCAAAGTATGGCAGAAAAAGACATGCTTGTGTAAGCTGTCACAAGAATCTAACAATAAAACCAATACTCCTGCAAACTTTTAGGTAGAGGGTATTTTAAAACACCTTCCTTTTTTATTTTTTCTTTTTTTGCTAGGATTGCTAAAGAAATAAAAATTGATGAATTCAAGAAATCTGTCCAATCACGAAAGCTCTTCTACCAAAATCTGTGAAATAGGTTTGAGGCAAAGTTCACAGTAGATCTACACTGGAGGCCAACACCGGAGAGTGAACACAGCTGAGTGGCTCCCTGCCTCAGGCCTAAATATTCAGTATACTGAAAGAAGCAAAAGAGGGAACAACTACCCCGGTATTCATGACAATTAAAACAGTCTTTTATACAAAATTCATGCATAAAAAATAAACACAAGCGCTGTGAGAGAGAGTAGGAAAAAATGTTATTTTCAGAAAACACTTCCAAAGCACTTACTTCACTTTTGTCTTTGCTAAGTACCTCAATGTAATAATATTTTTTTTATGCTTTAGAGAATATGTTTTGCTAATTCTTACAGCATATATTCTCAAGGTTGAGTAAAAATTTTGCTGTTATATCCAGGAATCCTATAGTTTATTTAGCACAAAGAATGTGACATGTCCCTAAAATTACAGTACTTGCTTTCACAGTACAGCTTCTCAAGGAATTGGAAGTAAAACAGTAAGCTAATTTATGACTAAAGACATTTGTAAAGGATAATACTCTTGCATTTATCAGCTCATAATAATATGCAGGTTGTCAAAATATCTTGAAGCATTAAGAGTCATTGAATTTTTACATAAAGGCCAATTTTAAAGTTTGTTTATAGCACTAACAACCTACAGATTCAGGAGTGATACAAGGAGGGAAAATACAAGGTACATCAAAAAAATAAAAATCGGTTTGATTCAAATTTAAACCTAACTGCAAAACCGAGGATTTCTGTCCTGCAACTGTATATGATATACATCTTCAACCTCCCCTCACATTTAACATGAGCTTTTCCTTAAAACATACCGAAATCTTTCATGCATCCTAAATTCCCCAGCTTTATATCACAGATAAGCAGCTTTCCACAATGAATAATGTAGCTAGTGTTCAAAGCCATCATTCAAAACACTGAAATAAAACTAAATCTCTCCCATGTATACACTCAGAGATGATGCATCAGCAATACCCTGTAATACCACAGCTGCAGATTTTCCACAGAATTAACTCCTTACAACATGAATTCTGTTCTTTCATTTAAAAAGAATATTACACCATTAACAATGGCGACAACAAAAAAAAAAAAACCAAACCACCTGTCACTTCTCTTCAAAAAGCTCAAGCAATAACCTCTGACAGGTGTGACTTGCTCTATTTATCTCAATCAAAGACACTCTTAGGCTACATCATTACACAGCTGTGTATTTTGTCTTTTTTCCAAGATCCTGGAATCTGTTCTTTTCCAGCAGGGTAAAAGAAGAAAAAAAAAAAGAGAAGTCCTTTTGAAGCAGTACACTCCGGCACCTTGCTTTGCCTGCTTTCCTTCCCAGGCCATGCATGACACTGCTGCTACCAGGTGGATCATCCTGCCTGGGGAACCGCAAATATTTAAAGTGACCACACACTGTCTGTTTCCCTGGCACAAAACCAAAGGAATTGGTCACTGTTACCTGGACAGGTAGCTTGCAGAGAGCAAGCCATGGACAGAAAAACCATGACTATGTGTTTCTTGGACAGTACAATTTCAAACTCAGTTCAAAAATAATCACTGCTAGCAATCAATCAATAAATAATATTATAGTAATAATTCTTAGCTCTGTCTCTGTGTAGAGATGAGGGAGCTACACCTGATTTTTGGCCAGACAGCCATGGGGATTTTGTTTGGTTGGATTTTTTTGCTTAATTACCAGATATTTTTTTTTATATTCAGCTCTGAAATAAGAACCCTGCCTATCTTGTCAGACCTTCAGCTGGCTAAACCTCCTTATACTGCTCTGAAAATAACCTAAAATGTAATTCAAGTGTCTTTCAAACAAAATTGTATCAAAACAGAAAAGAAAGCAGCATGCAGCCTGTATACAAATATGGTATCAAGAAGTATTTGCTAGCTTACCTATTTATAGATGTTATTGTATACTGCTTTCACTTGCAGCTCTGACTTTCACAGTCAACAAACACCAAGGTTAAACTCTCTCCAGTGAGGCGGAGAGCCAGTGTCACCTCTAACTCCTTCTGTCATGCTGGAATAACAGGATGGCACAGCCAGGCAATGTCTGACTGGCATCCTAGCCTTATCTATAATGCATCAACTTCATTTTACCACTTAAAATACTGGTACAATTGTCTCAATTTTCTTTCAGATATTATTAAATAAGCACGCCAATATACTTCATCTCTAAGAGTGTCTTTTGTTGTCACATGTATTTGTACATATTAAGTTAGGTGAGAATTGAAGAATTCAGAGTTCATCTGTGTTTACTCCATTTGTTGATGTGAAGCTTTCTGAGGCAGAAGATAAACTATTGCCAAGTTGCTTTTTAGCAGGAGAATTCAAGACTGCAGTCAAGACTAAATTACTTGGAACCTTACATTAATAATTCAAGTAACTTTAATAAAATTTTAAAGCATATTAAAATAATTTCATGCTTGCCTGATTTTTTAAATCAATATTTCAGAATTAGTTTGCTTTAATTTTTCCTTAGTTCTAGTATCTACTTTCTCAGCAATAACATCAATATAATAGGGGTTTGTTGGTTTATAGAGTAGTGTTGTCAGTAATGACTACAATAACAGCAGGAAGTTTTAGTAGAACCAGAAGGCAGACAGAAAAGAATGCGACTCAGTGGGATACGGAGGGTTTGTAGCAGCTGGAAGGTAAGCTGGGTAAAACCAGTTGTCCAGAAAAAGGTGGTGAAATCAGAGAAAGAGCTGTTCAAGTGCAGAGGCAGGAGACAGCCCCTGCAACTGTGAAACCTAAACAGCAGAAGCACAATATACAGGGAAGGTGAGTGATTTTTCAAGACTGGAAAGTCAGGAAAGAGAAGGAAGACGTCGGGTAAAAAAAAGGGAGAAATCTAGGTGAGGCAGAAAGATAAAGAATTCAGATCCAATGGAGGATGTTTTAAAAATCAGTGACTACTGAGAGATTCTGATCATAATAAGAGATGCAGGCATTTGGACCATTTTCTGAACAGAACTATACTTTTTATTAGGATTCTATTTTGCAGGAGTTAAACTAAAGAAAAGCTACAACATCCTCGAGGATATATATACTTCCAGATGCTCCCTTTAGTCATGCCATACTGGGCAACACATTTAGTTTTCAAAGTTATCTTCATTTAATATCAGCCAGTGCTATTGCTGCCAGCTCTCAGTGCTGCACTAACTGTCATTGATCTTAACTTGGCCACCAGTGGGTTCCAAGGTTGTATTTGGGTATGTCTTGCCTAGTGCCCCCTGCCAGGCAGGCACACTGGAGCACTAGGAGCAGAAGGGAAGCACTGGCTGTGCTGTGAGCTTACCCACCTTCAAGGGCAAAATGAGACAGGAAAACTGTGAGCACATGGAGACAAGGGGAAACTGAAAGCCTCACTTATCAGCTGGTTATGAGGTACAATAAAAAGTTTCCTTTATAAAGTTCTATATTCTCTTGCTTCTGAAAGAAGTTCTGTTTGTCAAAACTTATTCTCAAGACCAGAAAAACACTTAGACCAAAACTTTAAAAAATAAAAAAGGATGACATCAGAAAACCCTACAGAGAAATCTGTAATCAGTAGATGCAATTTATTTACTGATATTAATTTAGCTAATCACTTGAATTAACAGCTTCAAAAAAAAATCACAATATATAAATAACTGTGAAGTAACACAGTTATTTATATATAAACGTATATATTTCCCTCAAATAGCTCAATCATGAAGCAACTTTGCCAATCTTTATGACACATGGAACTCCTCTACTTTTGTTGTCCCTCACTCATCACATACCTGCAAAGTAGAAAAGGGCTGCCAGTTTGGTTGAATGATTCCATGAATGTCTGATAAGACAGTTCAATTTAAGTTTATACCTTTGCTATTTTTAAGTCATTGAGAAAGTTAATTTTCTTTGCATACACAAACATTTAGGGAAAGCAGCAAAAGTTATAAAAAGGTTATTTGAAACTTGTTTTCTTAAAAATTGGATTATTATGATAAAAATATTGTGCACATTAAAATGTGCATCTAAAACATCTATATTCTTTCACCACAGAACTATCATAAAACATGATTTTAATTTAGCATAACCACCACTGCCCCATATACCTACCTCTTTTGGCATGAAGGACAAGAAACATTGCAAAGCTGACCTTCCCTTTAAGTTAACTGAATACAAATAAGGCTTTGAAGAACAGCAGGCAACCACTGTCAAACAAAATTCAAATTACAGATGTTATTACAGTAAATATTAATTTTTTTTAATAGTTACAGGACTTCAAAGTGATTTCCAACATGAGAGATATAACGGTACGGAAAACATTTCACACAAAGTTACAAATGAATATAGAACTTCTCAACAGGATTCTGGAGGTAATTTTGAGAAGCGTTAATCACCATCAACTTTCATTAAAGTTATTGATTTGAGAGAACACAATATTACAGAAACAAAAAACCAAACCAAACAAACAAACTGCCTTTTAACTTTGAATAAAAGCATTAGGTAAAAAACAGTTAACTAAATGATAAAAACTAGTAACACAGGGAGAAAAATAGTTTGGTTTTCTAACTGTTTTTTATGCATAATCTACACAGAAGTTTACCAGAGAGGCCTGCATCATTATTTAGATTTTCTATTCCAATTTCAAGGCAGTGGCAAAAGCATGAGTTTCCAATAAACAAGGTAACATTCCTTGGAGAGAAGCATTCATCCCAGAACACCAGGATCAGTATTCATCCAGTATTCACCATTTGAACAGCTCTGGACCTGACTGGATGTCACATTATTAGTTTCAAGCACACACTCTGATCCTGAAAAGGCGTTGAATTGAATCGATTCCCATTCTGGCTAGTTTCCTGTTATAGACAGTCTTACAGTTCTCTTCCAAGTTAAGATGACTGACTAGGAGCCCTCACCTTCCCTTTGAGGTCCACCACATGGTAAGAAAACCCTTTTCCCTTCTGTTCTTGTTAGAATCCTTTTTTGCTATTGTCCACGTACAGTAAAGTTACCACTAAATATTATAATACTGTCTTGCAAAGAAAAAGTCCTGATTTCCAGAGCTCACTGGGACAAGAGACCATATAAGCATAGCTGCTAAATTCTCTCACAAATAAAGATGTTGGAACAGCAAAAGAGATGTCAGGACTGAAGTAGAAAAGGGATGAGCAATGACAAGAGAAGGATAAGAATATGTACTAGTTCTGTCAAGAAACAACATATAGCAATCTAATTCCATGTATTGCCCCAGTGTCATTCTGAGTTGGGCATCATGCAGAACAGTTCCTGTGATGAACCTACAGACATCCTGGACCATTAGGAAAAAAAGAAGATTGGACCCTTATAGTGATGTTGAACTAACTAAAGGGCAAACACTGTAAAAACAGTGGGTAAAAGTCCAACAATTGGAAATTAGTATAGTTGTTTGTCTTTCTTTGTTAACTTTTTCTATTATTTTTTTTTATTTAACTGGTGAGAAAGTATTCACAAATATAAAAGGAAAAAAAAAATGGGGGAAAAAAACCTACAGGAAATCTGACGTATTACAGGCAAAATGTGTCCCCCTAATTTATATTAAGCAGCACTTCTAAAAATAATTGCTTTAAGTTTTCTTAAATCAGAAAATTTGCATACCAGAAATAGTCTGACAGATTTTGTCTTAGCATTATCCATTCTTTAATGAAATTTCGGATGTAGCAAAGCAAATACCTGAACGGTCATCAGCATTCAATTTAAAATCATTATACTTAGAAAAATCAAACTCCACTCTGGCACATGCTTGTCCTTTGTTCTGCAGCAGAAAGGGAATTGATTTTGTAGAACCGACATAAACACCACCAAAGTCAAATAGTTCCTGTAAGTATACAGAAATAAACCCAAACAGATTAAAGCACTGTGAAGTCAAGTTTATAATTGATCAGAATATGAAAAATTGTTCAAAGATTCACAATTTATAACACAATAATAGTCTTGGTTAATCAATTGTCTTGCATAACCCTTATCTTTAAAATCTTTCCAGAACATAAAACAAAAGTTTAGAATTCAATGTATAAGTCCAGTTATGCTATCAGGAAAGTTTTCATCATTCTGTAAACTGATCAGCAGATTTCTTTTCCTTTATTGCATTTTTTTTTCCTTACACCTACCTTAAAGAAATCCTCACCTTTTTTTACATACTTTTACCAGATTATAAAGTTCAACAGCTGAAGCTGTCAGCCATCATTTAGTACAACTGTTATATGTACATTTAGCTTTTAATTTCTCTTCCTAAATTGTTTGCTCTGATAATTTTCTCAGGAAGTTAGTATAGGAAAAAGCAGAGAATATGGAGTTGGGATGAGCTAGTTTTACATCTAGATAAAGCAAAACACTATTAATCTTACCAATTGCTACAATGTGTTCATACTTACCACATCAATGTTTATTTCAGGGACCTCTACAAATCCAACAATCCTAAGCACTAGTACGCCTGAATTTCGCACTGCTACCTAAGAATGGATGACAGTGTGTTGGTTGACAAGGTCATTTTAATATAACTACATCACCAAAACTGGCATAATTACATGATAAAAATGTCTAAAAATCAAAACAAAAGAAACAACCTACCTCAAGATACAGAGAGAGATATTCAGCATAGATTGTAATGAATATATGAAAATAGCTCTGCCCTTATAATGCATTTTTGTTACAAATATGTAAAGAGGTAAAGAAAATGCCTTCATTTTCTAGAACATATATATATATATATACACATATTCCAGTGAGATGTGGCTTCAAAGAAGAACCAATCTTGCCTCTGTGGCATATCATACCTAGGATAGTCATAAATGTCAATTTAAAAAAAAAATTAATTAGAAACAAAAATCCCCTAAGTTTTAGGAAAGACCAGTCTTCTGCAAACAAAAATAATGTTGCAGAAGGCTGTGTCAACAGAATGAACAGTTTTCACCAACAGGAGAAAGCAAAGCGATGGGTTAGATTTTTTCAGGAGCTACGAGGACTGGAAAGTGTACTACAACACAAATTGCGTGACAGGCGTGCTGGTACAACGTGGATCCTGTTGTTCTGAGTGATATGAAATCTGTTTTAGAAGTAGGGGGAAAAATGGATACTAGGTTCAGTGAGCATGATGTAAGCAGACACAGAAGACAAAGAATCTAAGATTAGAGTCAGAAAAGGTAGCAAAAATCAGCCCAAGATAGCACCCTTTTTCCCAGTCTCACTTATCTGACCACAAACAAGTTGAGGAAGCAGGCATGCAGAAAACAAAATAGGATTAGACATTTATTGCACTCCTATTATCAAATCAAACCTACTAGTAAATCTGCCTTTGAGATGACCACAAAAAGAAGTAATTAAACACACTGCAGTGTTCCCATCCTCCTACTCTATAGATCATAAAAACGGCAGACATGCCTACATGATCTTCTGAAGACAATCCCACATTAGGTTCAAATGCTTGCCAATGGTATAAAATGAATCAGATCAAAGTGAGAGGTTGTTTTGACTCTTCAGAGCAGGACTGAGACCAAAATAACAGAATAGGTTATAACAGCTATCAACTGCCATAACAAAAGCTTTTCTTCTTTTTCGCCCCCTTGACAAACATTAGAACACTGGAAATAAAATCCAAAAGATTCTCAAACATACAAATATCTCCACACATAAACACAGAACATAACACTCAAAAGACAAAGTTATTCTGGTTTTGAATACCTCTACTCCTTTATCAAAAGTCATTTTTGCAGTCGGAGTGAAACAGATTCTGAGATCAGCGTGGCCTCCCACAGGTACCACCCCTTCAGAAGGGGTGATCATCATTCCAGGCAGTGGGTTTGAATCAAGAACCTTCAAACACAAACATGAAACATTAATAGTACTGAAAAAGGTGGTGGCGGTGGTATGTAGTTTGGATGGTTTTTGGTTTTATTTCAATATACCAATACATCTATCATGAAGATTTTATATTCTACCAAGAGAAACCTTTATAACGTATAACACTAACTTGGACTTAGAAGTTTGGGGCAAAAATACAGGTAAACAGAAAGTAACAGATTCCAAAACACGGTGACTGTCACCTTCTGCTATGAAATATTTTTTGTACACCAGTTGAAAATTTCATATTCTGTTTTTCAGATTGCTTTCATTAACTTATTAAGACTTGTTGTCTAAAATATCTCCAGAATATTCTACAAAGCATTTTCTCAGTGACAGATAAATTCATCACTTCCTTTTTGCCATTCACAGTAAGAAGACAGGACACAGGATCCTAATACTGTTAAATTCAGTAACAATACCAGGAGTATTTAGTTTACCCGCAATTAGTAAGTACAAAATAGAACTGATTGTCTTCTAATGCACTCTAAATGGATAATTTTTCAAAGCGTAGCTACAAAAGTAAGACCAAGACAAACCAGTTCTCTCTCAGCTTAAGAGGAGGCTTAAAAAGCTGGGTATCTTTGTTTCTCTGTCTTATTGATTATGCTGATTTTATTCTTTCAGGCCCACCCTCCAAGCGTGTAGTAACATCACTTGTTATTACAGTGCAAGTCAAGTTTCTGAGTACCATAATAACATAGTAGCAAAAATTCTGAGGATTTTAAAGAAAATTAGCTTGCTTAACTAAATAAATACAGCAAATTATTCTGTGATCGGGGGAATTTATGAGATTGAGTTTCTTACTGATTTGTGTATTATGCCTTTACCCACTCTGGCATCCTTCTTCTCCCTTACCCAATTCATAATACAGCCTGTCTTCCTCTCAGATGTTAGTCCAACAAAATGATCACATTTGCTGTGACTGGTCTGGGTCTGTGCATGCACTGACCTGGCAGTCAGTATGAACAGGATGACGAGTCAGTTTGGTCTGTCTCTCAAAACATAAAAACATCCAACCTGTAGCTTCTTCATAGGGTACGCAAATATGGGGTTCTACCCTCAACACTGGCTCTCATGAAACTTCCAGAATCTCTTGGACCATTACCTGTTGGTCTACCTATCCCTCAATCCAAATTTGACAATGGACAGAATTCTTATACACATAAATCTTATTTCTTCAGAACACCAGACAAAAACTTAAGTAGGTGTGTATGTAATAACAGAGAACATAAAATTGCAACATGATCTGATAAAATGAACTCTCTTCCTCTCCACTCAAAGAAATTAAATATGCAAAACAAAAATTTAGCTTACTTGGAAGTATGCATGATTGGATCCCATGTTGCGAAGAATGGCTGTCTTACATGTAGGTAAAGCCATTGGACTGTGACTGAAGGGTACCCTTTGTTCCATAAATTGAACTTTAGTAATGCCAAGCTATGAAAAAGAAGAGGGGGAAAAAAAAACTAAATACCATATGACTAAGTACAAATAAATGATTCAGCCTAATTTTCTTTTCATTACATAATGAGCTAGTGTATTTGGGGAAACGCATAAATTAGAAGTATTCAAATAGTCAAACAGTTTAGAGGTAAGACAAGATTTACTCAATGTATTGAACTTATCTGCATTCTAAGTCAACAGACAAAACCACCGAGATACATCTGTCTGGGCTAATTTCAAGACAAATAAAAATATTTTAATTAAATGTAATTTAACAACACAAGCTCCATGATATTTTTTTAATCGTAAATGTGTGATCAGGATAAGATACTTCAGAGATTTCAACTGCAGTAGAAATGCCAATATTCTAATTTAAACACATCCTGGCTTACATAAGGCAATTTCCAGTGCTTCAATAGAAGACGAGTAAAAGAGTAAATTATACTGGGGGTGAAGGGGATGGGAGGGGTGGCAAAAACAAATAAGAGAAAGCAGGCACAACAAAAGGAAGGGAAAAGTTTTCTTGGTTGGAATTTCTAGAGCATGCAGCCAGTAGAATACAGAAGGAAAACAAACAAAAACACACAAAAAACAACAACAACAAAAAAAAACTCACACACATCAAAACAGAAGAACCCTACCCTCTCTCATTCATACTCCCTGGCACGAAACATAAGACAATAAATGATTAACCTAAGCTGAATTTCACTGTTTAGAAGACTAGCCAGACCATTGTTTTTCAAATTATCAAATAGCATGTTCAAATAACACAAAATTACATTACAGCCTTTTGTCACCCTCAAGCTCTTAAACGTAACTTCCCACACACACCTTGTTTTTTATGCCTTTAGTATATACCTAAAGTACTATCATACAACCTCTCAGCCTTTGATTGGTTAAACTAAGAAGAATCACCACTCTAATACAGAAGGACCACTAAGTTGTGGTGCCAAAGGAAATATAACATTGAAAGCAAGAAAGTGACAAATTGTCTTTGTGTCTCCTTCTCCTCATGTCTTTGGAGCAATATTCTTTTGTTAAACACATCAAATAGAAGCCACATGAAATTAAAATAGCTTTCTGAATACTGCATCCAGTTCTGGACTCCCCAGTTCAAGAGAGACTGGGGAGAGTCCAGCAGAGGGCAACAAAGATGATTAAGGGACTGGAGCAGCTCCTTTATGAGAAAAGGCTGAGAGAGCTGGGACTCTTTAGCCTGGAGAAGAGAAGGCTGAGGGGAGACCTTATTAATGCTTATAAGTATCTGAAGGGTGGGTTGAAGGAGGATGGAGCCAGACTCTTTTCAGGGGTTCCCAGTGCCAGGACGAGGGGCAATGGGTACAAACTGGAACATAGGAAGTTCCATTCAAATATGAGAAAAAATTTCTTTCAGTGAGGATGACAGAGCCCTGGAAGAGGCTGCCCAGGGAGGTTGTGGTGTCCCCTTCTCTGGAGACCTTCAAGACCCACCTGGATGCAATCCTGAGTAATGTGCTCTAGGCAACCCTGCTTTGGCAGGGAATTGGACTAGATGATGTCTAGTGGTCCTTTCCAACTCTGACAACTCCATGATTCCGTGAATATACAGTAATAGAAATATATTTAAGAAATTGTTTAAAAACCCACACATTTTGCTTCTCTAAATCTGCTTTATGAAGTGTTACCTTTGCAAAACATTTCAACTTAATTGTGTTTCCTTTACGCACACATAAATTGAATTCTCCTGCTTCTGGAGAGTTGAACGCTGGATGCCAAACAACTTCACATTCCAGATCTCCATAGGCTTCCACAAAACCTAAATAAACGTGCATAATTTACATGTTATAGCATATACATGTACAATTATCAAATTACATCATATTATTAGAAATAACATTAGCACATTAAAGTGAAATGATCTTCTATTCCTGAAGACTAAGCCTACATTTTCAAAGGTGTTCAACAGTATGCTGAATGAAGTAAAATTAGTTACTGAATTCTCATACCAATTGCATAATCTGTTGAGTAGTATCCCACAGCAAAACACTGTGAGTTCACTGCTATTATTTTAGCCATGAATTACTTAAATAATCAACATTTTAAAAACCAAAAGAACAAATCTATTCTTCTTATGGAATAATAACTTTAGGAAAGACTATGTTAATTTTCTTGCTTGCATTTGAGTGTGTACCCATATCAACAGAAGTATCTTTTCTCAAAAGAAATCAAGAAATCTTGAGAAGTATCTTTTCTCAAGAATCAGAGCATACCAAGCTCCTGATCTAGCTATATCTTGTATGAATTGTGTAATGCCAATTCAGTTAACAATTACTTCTTTAATAATGAAGCTCCAACATCCTCATGCAGAACACTGTCTTTCAAAGGAAAGAAGGCAAAAATTAACACCTCACATGCTTCTAATAAATATTGATCCATAACACAAGTGGAAATTAATCCCAGATTTAATTCAATTTGCGTGATTCAGATCATCTACATCAACTTCTTAGCAGCTTCATTCAGACAGTGCTTTTGGAAACTTTCCTACCCTGATGAGCTGCATGATATTGCTAACTACTATTAAATAGCTTCCTCACTTTTGAAATATCAGCAATCTGCGCTGAGAAAAATGGTTACGTAAGCGCTGCTGGCTAGACACAAAAACAACAAACTGGACCCAGTCTGCTCTCAGGGTAAGGCTTACACAGGAAGGACTGCTATGCTTGTAACACTCTGATCTGATACTACTTTTGGGATACGCTGATATTGACTTAAATCTAAAAAAAAATATGGTTTATATCATCAACTTAATGTTTCTCTCATTTAACATTATTGACATTTAAGATACATGCACACAAACTGTACTTGCTTTGTGTACCTTTGACTGGCTGTATAGAAAATGCAGTTCTTCTATCTGTAATAATAGGTTTCCAAGTAAACTCAGCAGGATGATTTCTGGTATTGTACACCCTGACAGTTGTTCTAAATTCTGTCTCTGCTAGGTAGCCAGGAACAGGTTTTAAAATCAGTTCCCTTGCAGATAGCTCAAGTTCAACAGACACTGTTTTTGCAACCACCAGCACATGCCCAAGGTGTTGGTTGTTTATTGTGTAAGTGAAAGATCTGTAACATAAAAATATACATGTATCTATTATGTAGTAGTCAGAGCAAATTTTATGTGAAATACAATCACTAGCAAGACAATACTTAACAAAACAATTAAGTGTTGACATACAGTTAAGACTGACAAGAAAAAGCAATTTGTAATTGTTTTGCATACAATTAAATTCATGTCAAAAGTGAAGATCATCCCAAAGGATAAATCAACCTCATACAGTCATAGTAAAGTGAAAGTTCCATCTCTATACCAGAAGGCCAGAAAATAATCTGCCTCTACATTTATTCATGAGGTGCGTCTAAAGATCTGAGGATGGATGCAGTGAGGCAACACCTTGCCAGAAAGAGCACAAGAATTTCCAAAATTTCTCCTAACAAATACACTTTAATAGCAAACTTTTTTTTTCCCCTGATATATCTGTAGCTTGTATGGACTTTTGACAGAACAGTTTGTCGGATTCTTTTAAATCCTAAGTAACATAACTATACTAGCAAAATTTTGCAACATAAAACTACATAATTATTGCACTATCACCACAGATGACTGTATGCAATTAACACTTATCATAACTACACTGAGATTAAACCAGCCACATGATTTTTTTTATTGTACTATGCAAAGAAAATATGTAAATCAAGGCAAATATAAGAAGCCTTACTTTTTAAACATTCCAAGAGTGTTTGTCTCAAATACAATTGGAATATGAGTCTTTGTAAGAGGAGGCACCACCTGAGACAATGGACTCGTCTGCTGTAATTCATCAATTTCCATCTCAATTTGTATCCATATATGCACTAACAACTTATTGATGATGTGCAGTTTTCTAGCTGTTGTAGAATACACACAAACATCACCAAAATCTATGGTAGAAGGACCTGGATGTATAAGAAATAAAATCCTCAACATTAAAAAGTAGAAGTTAATGTAAGAAAGATAACTACTAAAACATTATGGTCAAAACATTTTTAGTTCCTCAAATTCTGTAACTAGTCAGCTAGAACAATCCTGTAGCAGAACAAATTCACACTAAAATTTTGGAGTAATGCCGTGTATGTTTTGTGCATGTTTTCAGAAGCAGAACTCAAAAGCCAGCACCAACATTATTTCCTAATTCTGTCTCTATTAGCCAGCTATTAAAATAGAAAAGGTGCTAATTACTAAAGGCTTTATTAATAACCATAAATGCTTCTTTTTATTAATCAGATATTTGAATGGCTATACAACCAGCAATTCACTGAGAGTTTATATTCCCTGATGTGTGACCATTTGGTTCAATAACTCATGTAATTTGGTGGTGACAGAATTATGTCACTACTTTATTTACCGACAATTTTTTATGCTGGTCTGCAAACTTTAGTGATCATGGCATAAATCAAACATCTCTCCAAACTCGCAGTACTTTTTTTATGAATATGTTTATCTTATACTACCTTCCTCCAACTGTATCTATATACTCAGCTACTCTATTCAGGTTCTCGCTTCAGTGAAATTAAAAAAAAAAAAAAAAAATTGGAAAGTTCTGAAAATTTCCTTTGCTGATAAATAATTTTACTGACCTGAAAATAGAAGAGTTTTAGTACTATGCATTCTTAACAGGTGAATCCCTCACAGACTTTAGAAGGTGTTACTCCCCATCACAGAGCGTTCCAATGAAATTATTTTGAAGGAAGAACCTGAAGTTTTGCTTTTTGGGGGTCTTACTATTAATTCCCAGAAACATTCTGAATACTCCCATGAATCTTGTTGATATTAATGCTGCTCCAGATACTACCCAATAACAAGACACAAGGGTGTGAACAACCGTCATATTATGCCGGTTCGATTACTTTATAATACATTGCAGTATGAGCAGTCTTTCAAGGAAGCTCTCCTTCTACGTGCCCATATCAAATCATATCTCAGTATTTTCTGAGGAGTACAAAGCTTTAGCTAGAGACTACTGTAGATATCAAGCTGACACCAAATTAAGCTATCTTCTACTTAAAGTACACAATTATGAACATAAATTGTATTACTGTAAATAGATGCTTTTTTAACAACTACATATATTTACTAGCCAAGTTAAACATCTTACCAATGAGTATCTGATGAAGCTGCTTGGATGTTAAAGTTAGATTACAATCTTCCTTCTCTTGGGTAGAATATGGTACAGCACTAAGCCCACTCCAAATCTGTGATAAGCACAAGACATCTTTTCAGAGCAGCATCAAAATTCTTGTGCTTTTATATATGGTAAAACACATTATGCTTACTGTACGACTCAAGCATTTAACTTACTTCTTTGAGTGATGATTTAGAACCAATTTCTGCCAATTGTCGACTAGTTAATAGGCAATTCTCATCTAGAGGAAGCATTTTGAACTGTAGCTTCTCCTTGTGAAAATCTGTGATTGAGATCTTTGGTGACATAAGCCCTGCAGCTGGTTTAAGGCCTATGTTCACAGAATTATTGTAAGTATAAAATTGCCTATAAGGAAGAGG
Source organism: Nycticryphes semicollaris (assembly GCA_013400055.1). NCBI lineage: Eukaryota > Metazoa > Chordata > Aves > Charadriiformes > Rostratulidae > Nycticryphes > Nycticryphes semicollaris. The sequence goes on along the minus strand of VXBJ01004008.1, from coordinate 769,473 downwards.
AAGATAGAAGAATATGGAAATCTAGAAATTTGAGCATTCCATGTTCTACATATTAAACTATTAGATATTTTTAAATGTAACAAATAATAATGTAAGTAGTAATATTTCATTATGAAAAAAGCACTCAAGTACAGAAAACACCTGGAAAAGCCTCTTATTGTATTGTTTAGATAAGGATTAACACTTGTTGCACATTTGTGGCAACTGCCTGGCTAAACATGTTGCAAGCATTAGGGCTACCAAAATATAAGTATTATCTAAATTCTAAAATATCTCTTAAAGTACAATTAAGTTGTTAAGTCACACACTTTAAAGTTAATAAATGCCATGATTACAATGGATCCTTTAATTGTATATGTCTGAACTAGACCACTTATAGCTTAATTTTCAGAGCAATTAACTTTTCCTGATCAAAGTTCAACTCCAATCAATCAATTTCACCTGCAACCAAGCACTACAAAACCTCCAGAGTATTCAGAAAATTATTACTGTTTGATAGTTACAAGTAAAATTCATTAAAAATTGTGAAAGCTTCCTTTTCGCTGTTGCTCTTCATGCAATATACCTTGAATTTATGCTTTATGGTTATATAAACAAGAGCTCATCTACTACACAACATCAGTTCCTTTGAAGAAAACCATATATCATGCACATACATAAAACTAAAATAAATCCAGCTCTGCAAGGCTTGCTCTGTGTATATACATCAGGAATCAGACAAGCTAAATCAAGATTACAAGAATAATCCACTGGCATTATTAATTTTTAAATAAAGGGTCTGACAAACAACACTCTGAAGGTATTACTTCTCTTGCTTTAGAGTCTTTACAGGCCCTTCATTTTTATTTAATAAAACTTTTACAAGTAGCACAGCCATCAGGTCTCCTTTCCCACAGTTTTGCTCCACCACATACCAACCAAATATACAAATACATGAAATGAGAATTTACCATCAGGCTAGAAGACCAAAACAATCTTTTAATCTTATCTGCTTCATTCCAGAAATTATATCATAATTTACATATTGAACCCATCACTTTGGGTGAGCTAGTTGAAATACATATGAACTGTTATATAAAAGCAAGAGTCCGACCAAATCAATGCTTTTGAAACTTGGCATCTTACTTTAAGGTCATTTTAAGCTTCATTTCAAGTTCCATGCCTCTGTCCCTACATTTTACCCAGGAAGTGATCTCTAAGTTTCTAAATGAACATTTGAAGAAAACAGGTTTTGAATGCCTTATAAATGAAGGTCCACGAAGTTAATTCTGCACATATGTTTTATATGAGCCGAAAGTATACTTTTATCCTTACAATAAAGCCTTACCTAGCAGCATCTTTCTGTAAACGACGCTGTCTTAAGTTAGAAATGAAGTCTGTGTAGTATTTGTTATGTGCTTCTTTTGACAGTCGTTCATATTCAGTATAAGTAAACTCTGGATCTATATAATTATATCTTTCAGTCTTTGTGAAAATAGTCCTAAATGTATAAAGAGAATTGTAGTTTCACTACATATGTAAAACGATTCAGGGTCCTGTTAAAATGAAAACATATTGATCTTGCTACATGTATATTTCACTGCAAACATTCTTTTTATCACAGGAGCTTATTAATATTTGACCTTGTAAAGGCAACCATAAAAATGAAATATCGCAACTGTAATAGCTACATTTGTAGTTGCACATAAAAGCAACTCAAGAAATTTATGTGCAAGAGGCTCAAGGTTAAGTAGAATGCAATGAATTTTAAAGACCTTTCAGCCTGAAAAAAAAAAGAAATGGAGAACTGTCATATGAGTAACTGAACTTGACCTACTAATACAGTATATGCAAATGTGTGGTTTTAAATATTACATTCCCGTAATTTTTACCTGTACTTTTTATTCCATTCACCGGGCCTAATGCTGGCTGCGCGATCATTAGGAAAAGCTATAAGTGCATCACCATTACAATTCCTGTTAATCCAATGAGTATGAATTCGTGTTCGGGTTGATTTAAGCATTGCCACGGGTGCTGTATCAGTGCACTGTCCTGCACCATCAGCTACAAATTGTCCAGTTGCATTGGAAATCATTGGTGTTATACCTTAGAATCCAAATAAAACATGTTACATACACATCTACTTTCTAAACAAAATCAAAGCATTAGTAAATAATTCTTTTTCCTGGTCCACCCAGCTGCCCAACAATCCATTACCTATTCCATTATGTTTTCCTCAGAAACGGTGGCATTGGGACCATACTAACAGCCACCCACCTTTCCTGGCCTAGATCACGGACACCTACTGGAGTCCAAACCACTACTACTATGTCCAGCTGTGGTGCTTTGTCTTGCGTGTGCACATGACCGAACACTCAGAGCTGCCTCTGTCACAACACTGTTCACAGTCTCCTAAAGTTTGTCTTAAGGGCTGCAAACACGGGCATGATTTTTGACAAAGCACTCCCAGGCTATCACGACTGAAAAGACAGCTCAAATATTTTTCACTCTAGTTTTAGAAAAGCGCTTGCACATTAAAGTTAAAGAGAAAAATTATGACAGAAACTAGGCCACGTGTTTGCTCACCTCTCCTACCTAAAGATACATGTTTAAAACAGCACTATAAGTAAATCCATTCTTCCACTGCCCCTTTCCTGCAAAAATATTAATACATCAAACTAAACATATTGGTTTTACCTGCTTTAGCCTTACTTTACTCTCAAGCGGCTACAAAACAGGCATACTTTCCATCCTCCAAACTATAGCAGTGATTACAACTTTCACTGCCCATGGAGGCACAGTTTTAAAGAAGCTTCGTTCCAGTCTCTTCTCCCATATCCACCAAATAGAGAGTACACATACTCATCCAAAGAGACTGGGAGAACAGGAAGATAAAGAAACCATCTATATAAGGACTTGAAAAAACTCACTTTCCCTCCACACTTTAATGAAGCTTCAAAAACAAAACACAGATATCAGTAGCTTATAGAATACAGATATCCCTAATAACCTCTTTATAAACTTGCAAATAGGAGCAGAACAGGGACATTAATAGAGCAAATTGCATTCAAGAGCACTTAGAAAAGCTGACAAAACTTGAATACTACACTAAATCTTTTATCGACAGAAATATATTTGAATTGTGTTTTTGAAAGAGGAAACTGAAGGAATTCTGGTTTTCAAAAATAAAACCTAGAAACTTCAAAACAGTAGTTTCTTATCAATTCTTAGGTAAATTGGACTTGAAATACCTTCCTGAATGTAGCAGGAATGTCCAGTGGCTTAGCAACCATTCTGGTATTTGTAGAAAGAACAGCAGTTTATCCTGACTTTCCAATTACTTCCTCTTTTCACTTTCCCACAATGGTCTCAGAAAAAAAAAAAATAGGCATTTCCTTCCTGTTTTGTCATTAATAAGTACATCTTCAAGCGGGCAGCAGTCAGTCAGCCAAGGAGTATTCAAGCTCCCCTCTCTCTCTACCCACAGAAAGCAGATACATCACCGTACAGGAGAGCCCTGTTGCACTAGTACTACTTGGAGATTCTACAGCATATACAAGGCTAGGAAAAAAAGCTAAGTTTCCCAGGACTGGTTTTAAAATCTCCTGATGGGCTTAGGTAAACGTATTGTAATGTGATTGTTTGTGAGACGTCAGGAACATGAGCAACAAATTAGAGACTAATTATTGCATATCCTGAAAGATTCTTTATGCTGGCATAGGCTTCCTAGGGTGACATGAGTCAATGGACACGAGACGGGTAACAGGCTGTATGAACTGGTTAATTCATCTGGCAGTAGAAGCTTTAAGTCAATAAATAGCCTGTTATCTTTCCTAACTTCTTTCTGTGCTTTCCTCATCTCTTCACTGAAAACTGAAACATACTAGCACTGTGTAACAGCATTGCCGCAAAACCCCAAGCTTTTATCTTATGACTTATAAAAGTTAAATAGTCTTACGATGAAAAATTATGCTTTAATAGTTTAATTTTTGTTAAAATGGAGAACAGGGAGCATACCATTATTTTAGCCATTGTTTTATACTATCATGGGTATATGTGATAAAATTGAGCATTCCCTCAACTCCCAAACAGATATTTTCTTGAAACAAACTAAAAATAGTAAAAACTTCTTTTAAGATGTTTACATTTTACTTTTAAAACATTTTATCACTTGTCGATTATCTTTCTTGCATCTTACCAGGATTAATTTTGAATAGAACATTTTTTTGTTTAGATTTGCACACACCAATAAAGCTCAAATATATTTGGTGAAAGGATTTTGTCTTCAAAACCTGTAAATTATTTTTCTCTAGTCCTGTACCAATGATATCAACAACTTGCTTCACTTTAAGTTTTCCTATTTGATGTGGAGAAAATGAAAATATCACATCCTGGAAAAGAAAGCAGAAAAACAAAGAGAAAAGTCTTACATGTTTCTTTGTTTAATTGAGTCACTCCTCTCCACACTTACTTCTAAGACAGGCATTCAAAACTGGGGTTTTAGAATACATAAAACTGCCATACATAAATTAGCAATATAAGGAAATATAAAACATTAGAACACCAAAAAGGCTCACTTGCTCATTTCTGGAATAAATTGTTCTCTGCATGCCCTGACTTATAGGTTTGTGAAACTGTAAGTGTCTCCATATTTGACTTAAATTTGGCAAGGTTTCTTGCACTAAAAGATATGTTATATGACTTGAGAATTATTTGTGAAAGAAATGAAAAGGATCCTGCAAAGGTTTGAGTACAAATCAATCTTCTAAAGGCAACAAAATACAAAAAATTTGAAGTCAGGAAAAATCTCAGTGAACTTTCCTTAGTATTACAATTATTATTTTCAAATTTAAAATAATACTTGTTCCTTCTCAGAGTACAGGAAACAGCATTAGAAGACTTTACATAAGGAGAAAAAAATATATATACAGTTGGCTGATATTAAACATCATGGCTACTGAAATGAAGTTGTTATGGTTTACTTTCAAGAAATTACACCACATTACACCACTGTAAAGTATCTGCATACCTACATAATCTCAGATAAAGAGGTAATTACCTTTGCAGATTTCTTTTTAATCTTTCCTTTTTCAGGAGAAATACTGAAGTTAGCAGTCTTGCGGAAGCAGAATGTCACTGGAAGGGACTCGGACTCATTTCTGAGTGTGCAAAGAACTTGTGTTTTTTCACCCAGGAAACAGTCCATAAACTTAATAACTGGTCCTGGATTAAAAGTCAACATGACAGGAAGCCCAGAACCTGTCAAAGCTAACTCCATGTGATGAGGATGATTCACTGCATTAGACAAACACAAGAAAACAAATAGAAAAGTCATGCTGTAGTTGCAGAGTTGTGAACATAAAATAATACCATAACACAATATGATTTATAATGCAATTTTCTATGAACACTTACTTAGAATGGTTGTTAGATAACATATTCCCTCCTTAAGAGATTTGAGGGTGATCAAAACACACAAAAATGCCTTTACCAAAGTGTTGGTGACTTACAAATGGCTGGAGGTTTTTTTATGTCCTCCAAGCGTTTACATTTCTAATTAGGTTCTAGATGTTCACTACCAGTGGGTGTATTCATGACATACATGATTCTCTCCTTCCTTCTTTCTCATCACCAGTTTCTGTCCTAAATCGTTGAACAAGTAAGTTACAGTAATTTATTTGTATTGATATAAATAAAATAAACACAGGTTTCCCATAAAACTTCTAAGATGAAGAAATGAATGAACAAAAAAAAATATCAAGATATAAATTTCTGACAGATATCTCTGGTCACATACTTGCAATCGCTGTGGTAGCATCACTGAGAGCCTGCAGATAGTCATCTTTATTCCCAACAGGTTCAAATCTCAGAAACAGTACAAAATCTTCTTTCTGTGATGACTCATTCACTCCAAATTCCCTTTTAAACTTTCTGTAAGAGTCACAATCTCTAATTACAAGATGGG
>VXBJ01004008.1:630506-761911 GCA_013400055.1 Nycticryphes semicollaris | reverse complement strand
TGGAGGAGAGGTCTGGTGTGGTGTGTGTGGAAAGACAAAAAAAGAAAGTGTACTTAATGTGACACCCAGCAGGAAGAATTGTACATTACATAGTGTTTTTTGAGTTTTCCCCCTTTTTTAATGTTTTAAACAATAGGAATGACCTATCAAACCTATCAAAAGAATCAGAGATTTCCACAGATGATACAAAGATTCTCAGAAATAAGAGCAGTGTATCTAGATATCAATTTTGGCATATACTTAGCAATTTTCTCTTAGGCAACTGGCTAGAAGTTCATCTGAACAACCATAAAAGAATTGCTACTCTCCCTGCCTGAATGCTTGGTCTTGATGATGTCACAGAACACCAAAGAAAAGGAAAAAAATGGGGCAAACCAAAAGGTTGAAACTCAGTAACCAAAGAAAATATCACTTGAAGGAGGATGTAACTGTGAGGAAAAATACAGATACTGTCTTCCTTGTCACTCTAATGTAATTTTTCTCTTTTCATTTCATCACCAACAGGCTACACAATGCAAGAACAGGAAGAATTGACGTTTTAGTCATATATCTTAACAATTTAAAAATAAAACACAAAACACCCACCCTCCTAGAAAAACAAACAAACAACAACAACAACAAAACTAACAAACAAACAAAAACACCCTCACAACAACTACACCTTATTCACTTTTATCAGAAAACAGGACTGAAAAGGACTTTCCAGACTGGTATCAACTTCCCAAATGCTGGCACTTTCTAAAAAGTCTATATTCACCATTTGAAGAGAGATAAGAGGCATTTTAGAATAGTCCATTCTTAAAAGAGTTAGTGCTTGCAAATACATTCCCTCAATTTAAACTAAGACACACCAGAGGACATCATAATGTTTCTGAGCTCCTGAAACACATAATGCCAAAAGAAAAGCAGCAAAGTTACAGAAGCTAACAAAAATTAAGGAACACAGGATGTACAGAAAGATGAAACATACAAAACCTCTATGTTAGTTGTACACCGACAGATGTGCAAACATCCTATATAATTAGAACTTACGAGAGATCTTTAATAACACAGACACAATTAATGCATCACTGTTCTGTGGAGATAATATAATTATCAAATTAATTTAATAAAATTTGGAAGTTGGCAAATGACATCTAGGAGCTTAATTTTTTTAGATAAGCATTCATAAGACTAGAATTAAAGGCAGACAAAAGTGTAATTTATGGAGCTGGATTTCTTCAGTCATACACTCACTTTATCACTTCTTTGATGATTCTGGGTACATCTGTGCATATATCTACTTTAACCATCTTTACAGATTTCGGCTCTACCACTCCACTAGTAGGTTCTATGCTAAGCAGGACAACTCCATCATATGATATTTTAAATGTACCTAAAAGAAACAGAATAGTAAACTGAATGTTACATAACAAAGTTGTAGATTTAGATTCTTGTATTACACATTTGCAATAACAAAACTCATAATAATTCACAAGCTGTACCTTTTCCTATGGAAACAGGAAACATGAAATTAATCTTTTTCAAAACTGTTCCTAACACAGAGTCGATCGCTATTCACAGGGTTTATTTAAATATTACACCCACACGTCCAGTGTCACTTTGCAAGTTGTGATTGCAGCTGAAAAGGTACTTGCATCCCAAACAAAAGTGACTATATCATAGAGCAGCTGTAAAACACTAGGTATTTTATATACACAGCTCTACGCAGCTACTGTAGCTAGAAAGTTAAGTGCGTAGCGCGTGTAACAATGGTTTTCACCATTTGGTATGTACACAACAAAATCTATTGCAGAAGAGATCAGTGAACATTTCCAGGTTAGAAAAAAATATTTTTAAATATGAAAAAGTTATTAAATGTGTATTTAACCAGCAGCACTAATTATCTGTCATTATATCACAGATAGCAAGAAATTGTTTCCAATGGTGTAGGAAAAATGCAGTGTTTGACCTCAGACAACAGATAATCAGAACGAGGAACAAAGGATTTGTTTTGTGCACGGGATGACATGTGATATATGATCCTGGAGTCACAGGCCAGGACATAGCACTTCCTACCGATACAGTTTACCTGCTGTATTACAATTTACAGAGCCTACAGAAATACAGATGCAGCAGCTATTCCTTTGTGTGCCCTCAATACATTCTTTGCTAACCCCCACTTTCTCATTTTGCCTGTGTCCGTCCTGCAAAACTCCATCATGAAGCCTGCACGCATCATACAACACTTTATAACTAGAAAGAGTTCCTGTACAACATGAGAAATTTCATACCATGCAAATTGCTTGTAGATGCATATTTAATTTATCTCATTTTCTTTATCTAAGTAGCATTCCTCAAAGAAAGAAGCTAGTATGTATGAATAACAGCTGATTATATAAGTTCCATACTACATCTTTAAGTTGAGCTGGCTGGAAAAACCCCAATTTTTCCTTTGCTTTTTGGAAAAAAAAAAAAATAAAAAATAAAATTCTGTTCTAACTAGACAACAATTTATTTCATTTTTTCAATATTGCAACCCATCTCTCTATTTCTACACTTGCATATTTTCTGTTGGTACAATATTTCTTGTGGATATCCATGAAGCAAATGTTCACACAATCTTGGCCTAATGCAAATAAAGATATCTTGTGTGATATAATAATATATCTCTGTGTGATATAATAAACAGCTGTACAAGTGAGGAAAAAATAATTGACTGCCTTAAATTTGTTGTTTGAAACTCAGCACAGTTGCCACCCCACTACTAGAGAAAGGGGTCTGCAGCTTTGTCCAGTGTAAGAGAGTCAAATAGGTTACTTGGATCATATAAGCTTTGTTGCACTCTATTTCCCATGTTTCTTCTACTCCGTGGAAAGTTCCATCATAGAACTTGAAGGACGTGCATGTTTTGAAAGCTCTGCAACTTCAAAAGATATGGCAGCAAGATAAAAGACCTCTCATTATCTTCTGGTAACAAACACAGTTCAATTCTCAACCTAAAGGACGTTAGGTCTGAAAGTACAGAGAGCTTGTAGCTGTTTATTTAATAGAGAATTATTGGGATCACAGAATCACAAAGTCAAAGCAAGAGCAAACACAGTTCACTACTATTAATGTTGGACACAGCAAGCAAATAAGCAACTGTTATTTTTACATCTTTCAGATGAGACTCAAAAGTAGAGAAGTCCTAATATATGGCAAAGATTTAAATCAATTTTTCTTCACTAAGCTGAAATGTAATACTGCTTAGAGAAACAATAGTTCATTTATAGAATCTTTAGCTACTGTACTCATGCTCTGCATAACCCAGAACTTCAGTAAATTTCTACTTGGCCACTGAAGTGTTAACTTGCATAAAATTACATTTTCCAAGAAAACAAAATATTTGTATAATTTAATGAATACTAAATATTTACCTGAAGATGATCCATGGTTAGCAATACTAATCTCTTTACTAATTATTTTACTGTTTGCAATCACAGCACCAAAATTAATCTCTGACTGAATTTCCAGATAACAACACGGAATTAATCTGCAGAGAAAAGACATGGTTATACTTTCCCCAAAATGTGAAAATCCCTATGCATTCTTAAAGAAATTTGATTAAGCACTCCAGTGGAAGAGAGTTCTCCTTTTCCCCTAACAATGTTTATGCAACTCACTTCAGCACTATGCCATACACGGGGAAGATGTAAAAAAGATATAGCTATCTACTGAGCTGTTCACTTTAATGACCAATTACTGTAACTTCAAAACAACCTTGAAATAATTAGTCGAAATGGGATGTACACATTCCTATTTATTTTAAATAAATAGTATAATATAGTTAGCATAGTATAAAGAACTTTAAATAAAATTATCTTGAGTTAGTTGCATCACAAAACAAGACCAATGTTAACATCCACCCTATTTCATTATCAGCTGCCTGTCTAAAAGCAGAGCAAAAACATGCATACCAGTTTTAGTTTACAGTGTTTTGTTTCACAGATACTTTACCTGGCTTCAACAAAACTTATGACAACAGATAGAAGTGGAAATAATAGTTATTTCTATTATTTATTTAAGAACCTCAGCCAGCACGATGACATCACTGTGTTGGCTACTGCTTCCTTATTTGCTTCAGGAAACTTGTATTTTAAAGGCCCAAATTCTAATACAATCACACTTCTGGTCTCACATAAAACCGTGTTTGAAATTAAATGGAATTTTACATCAGCACAGCAATCTATTTCCTCTTACCCACAAATAGGGACATGCAGAAAAAATTACAACTCCTGATGTCCATTTGAAGACAAAATGGGGAAGAAAGGTATAACTTCTTGGCTGAGCTAAGTAGACCCTGCAAGTATAATTTATTGCATAAGGGAGGGGAGAAGGAGGAGGGAAAGGAAGGGAGAGACGAAAAAATAATATTCAGGGAATGCAATGGAAGAAGTTGCTCTTGGGAATGTTCATACACTGCATTTAATTTTCTTTAATAATTCATTGTAGTAACAAAAAAAAAAGGCAAATTCTTGAAAAAGGTAGCAGGATGTGGTAAAAAAACATTTTTTAAAGAAAAAAGCTATCAAGATTAGAGTACACTTGAACAGATGGTATAATCTTCACATATTCTATGTATTCAGACATTCTTCTAACAAGCTTGGCTAGAAAAATGAAACACAAGTATCTCTTCTCTCAAGATCCAAATACATAACTTCCCAAGCAGACAGGAATAAGCACAAATTCTAAGTGCAATGAAGGAGATAGTAAAGTTTAAGGGTTTGTGTTTATTTTCTTAATACAGGATGGGGTTTGGTTGGTTGGTTGTTTTTTGGTTGGGATTTTTATGAAGATGGTTCATCAGTTAATCATAAAAAAAGAACCACACAAAAATAAAAATAAAAACCAAACAACTGCAACCAGCTTGTTTGACATATTCCCAAACCTTGAGTATAAGTATTTTCTATGGCAATCAAATATTTACATAATTAAGTCATTACACTTGTATGACTGAGCACATCATAAGTCCCTGGTGCTGTAGAGAATAAGCAAAGAATGTTGTTTGGTCTCCAAAACTTCACGAGCCACAAATCAATATGATTAACCACTCGATCTAGTCTCATGAGCCAGGCAAATGTGTTTTACCTGCAAACCAAACAAACGTCATATTGGTGTCCCTACAGCACAATAGAAATAAAATTCTTGGTGACATTTTTTACAGAAAAAAAAACAGAAAAGTGGTGCTGTTGCAGTTTAATGTTGAATGGGAAACTAACTTTTCCTGCGCTCCCAGTGAACCTAGTCCCAGACTAAAGATTATCTCAAAATGAACAGTAGATGCAACTAAAGTATGACACAAATTGTTGGCAAAAGGGTTAAATCTTTTCCGCTTTTCCATGTCTTTTTCCAAAATCACCAGTGAACTTTTGTTTCAATAAAATTATATGTACAAAACATGCAGACCCATAATTTCCACAAATTCATAGTGAATTAATGATATATATGTACATATCACCCTATAACTCATATAGAAATAAAAGCAGAAAACCAGTATGATTTCAAATAAAGAAGACTACAAATAAGCTAATAGGTAAGAGAGAAGGAGCAGAAATTCAAAGAAACCATTCTGAATAATATCAGCAACTTCCAAAGGCTTCCAATACAATAACACATTATCTTGAATTATAGTTATGAATTTTCTGAATTTGATGTCACATGCTTTAAAACTTAATTCTGTTTTGCAGATGCACAACTCTTCAAAGGTACTGCCAGTACACAGTCTGAGTGACATTCACCAGAGACAATGGAAATAAATACTATATTCAAATGGCCACAAATCAGAATTTGTCACTGACAAAAAATTTTGTTTGTGTGTCACAAAAATATGTAGCAATTTGATGTAAAACTAAGTACAGCCATAACAATTTTTAAAACCATTTGTTTCAATTTATGACATTTTAGAAAAAATAGCATTAGTGTTTACTACATTATTATTGATACATCAGTAGAAATTAAATGTTATTAAATATATTTTAAAATGCACAAACTTTTAAGTAAGAAGTGACACATTAAAACACATTAAAATTAAATAAATTTGGGGGTGGGGTGTGTGTCTCTCCCCCAAGGTAAAACATTGCACATAACAAATTTGGGAAAAGACTGATTAAAAAAGAATTATATAGTATATTTGTCTTTTCCAAACAAAAAACTCCATTATTATAGCCTGTTGTGTTCTTTTCCCTGCCAAAGCCAGTTAAACAAAGATTTGAAATACTTTACAATCTACTGCAAATTCACTCCAGAAAAAAAAGCCACCGTCATCCTAAGTGGTCTTATCTCCACAATGTTTCCCTAGTAAAAAATTTCAAAAAATTAAAAATGGACCATTTTAAAATTAAATATAAAAAATACACAGTAAAACCAGATAATACATATACATATATATATATATAAATTTAAGTGTTCCCTAATCACTTTTTTCTTTTAGGACAACGAACATATTTAGAGATAGTTATTTTTAATAGTAAAATGATCATACTGGTTTACTAATGTATTACCTTATGGAAAGTAATCCCTGTCTTTCAGTCAAAGAAAAGCATTTAGGGCTTTCCATTTAAATTTCTCTAAACTTATTAAAGAAAGCTGTCATTGTTTAATACTGTGTTCTAAGAGAATAAGAATTTAAAAACACCACAGAAAAAGCAACAAATTGAAATTGTTATTTCCAAATCTTCCACTGGTAGACTGTCTTTTGCTAAAAAGAGACAAAGTTTACGACAACTTAGCTATTTGCATCCTACATTAACAACACTACAACAATAAAATTTAAAAAAAAAATACTACAATTTTTAATATTAAATGCTAAACAGAAATCAATGAAAAAGACCATGAAGTAAGAGGTAAATGAAAGGTAGGAGTAAGCACTGCTTATCTGAAGGCAAAACCTTACACATTTCCAGCTAGCATGAGACATTTGTGAGATTGCTTGATTTTTAAGAAGAACTCATATCCTGAATAATCTCTCTCCTTGGAAATTCCTTTCTGGCTGTACATGTTATTTGTAATGTTAAGGCTTTCATAAAAACTATTATTTCAAATAGTTTGTGGGATTCATCAGTCTTAATTTAAACACCTGAAAGCTGAACCCATAGACAGAAGTTTGTCATTCTAATTTCTCTTTTTAGACAAAGGAGAAGGAGAGAAAGGTAACCCAGAGCAATCCCCCCTCATTCTTTGACCACCACCTAGCCTAAATTTGAGAAACTGCATTTAGAAGCTTACCTTTTCCAACCAATATCTATGTTATATACAAGATATATCCATAAACAAACATATAAATAGGCACACACGAACACACATAGATTGATGAAAATGATCCTTCAAAGTGTGACCTTATTCTAAGACACGCACCATATTTTGAGAATTAGGCAACATACGTTTCACTATAATCCAGGGCTATTACTATAAAATCTTTTATAAAAATGGTTCAGTAAGGAGGGAAGACATTAAGAGCAGGTGTAAACTTGTCTAATGTTGATCCAGAATTAGAAATTATCAACGTTATCAAAATCAACATAGAATAAAGGAAAAACAAAACCCCAAAATCTCTATAGGATCTTAGAGGGACATCACTCCAATGAACTTCTTACCTATGTGCTGCTTTTTTTGAAAAAAAAAAAAAATCTTACCATTGTAAGGAAGCTGACTATTTGTTTTCAATGCAACAGACAGATCAGCACTTACTAGCAAGCATTCCACAAGATAAACTGCAAATAGTAACATCAGCATATGAACTTTTGACTATCATACCCAAGCAGGGGGATATCAACTATGTCATCTTCTATTAAAAGAAGTAGTCTGTCTTGGAGATCTTTTGCACTCTCAGGATAATATTCCACAAAAGCTGTAACTTGAAGTCCAGACGCAACTGGCTTTTCTGGATTTTCCACAATCAACTTAAACTGCAATTTAAAAACACATAAATATTTTTTTTATTGTTAAACATTTCTATATTGAAGAAAACATATCACATAGTTCACTTTCAGAAGAATATGCAGAATGATTTAAATTTCAAAAGCAGCTTTAAAATATGCTTGTAAAACAAAAACCTGGATTTTATAAAATTTCTCTCCCTATTTACTGAAATCCAGCCTTTTTACAGTAAAACAGAAACACAGAAAGAATACTAACCCATCAGATTACATGGAATAGTTGCTTTAGCAAAATATTCTCTCTAGTATTTCCAAGAGAGCTCTAGCTTTTCCTACTGTTACAATAAACCTTCTGAAGCAACATAAAATTAAATCAGCTACTACTCAATCCAGAATCTTTTCAGTGCCTGAGAAAGTAACAAGGATTAAGTCTCCATCCAAAGCAGCGTCAAAAGGAGACAGCATAAGACATTCCTCTAGGTATGACCAACATTCAGCTGTTGTCAACATAAAGTTTCGCTGCACACTGAAAATCTGCCCCCTACGGAGGGCCCATGGCACCTCCAATTTTGCAGGTCAAATGAAAGAGAAAAAAATAGAAGCAGCTGACTGAAAGCACCCTTTTCTTCTCCCCCCCCCAAAAAAAATTCTAGATTTTTTGTTGTCTGTAAACATCCGCCTATATCCAATACCACATGCACAATTTTTCATGAGTAACCCACTAGCAAATAGTGGGAAATCCAACTGTTTCCACCTTTCTAGGAAAGCTTCGTACCAAGGTCTAGATCTTCTCTGGTGTTTGAGTCTCCACACAGCTCACATTATTCTATGAACAATCGCTTCCTGCTCTAAAGGTCCAGTTCAATTAATGTTTGTTTCTGAGAGTCCTCTCAGTATTCTTTAACTTTTCAGTTGTCTTTTGTGTTTGAAACATGAAAACATACAATTTACTGCTTGTTCTGTTGCCTGAGCCTCTCCTTCTATTCCTTTAAAATTTTTCTAACAATATAAACACTCAGTTAAAGAAAATTTGTAATGTAAAATGCATCATGATTATGGGCTTGATTTTGAAAGAGTAGTCACGTTTTCGTTTTTAAGCGTGTAATTTTTTTCTCTTCTCTAAAGATAATTAAATAGCCGTGTGCATTCATTCTATATGAGGGAAAATGCATATAGTATAAAACATATGGAAAACTGCTTTGTGAGCTAAATTCCTTGAAAGAAATTTCTTGGTCATGCATTATAACAGCTCAAGGAAGGTTATTTTTCAGTTCTTGCACTCTTTGAGTATAACACCTCAGAAAACTTAGAGATGAGTCGTACACTTCAGAGCCGTGTAATCACAGACCGTAGTGTAAGGTCTGGGAACGAGAAAGGGCACCACAACAGTCCTTTCTGGAACTGAGTGGAATCTTGTCCCCCAGCTGTCATATTATTCATCTCAAGCACAAAAGTATTAAAATATTGGGCACTGAGTACACCCTCAGCAAGTTTACTGATGACTCCAAGCTGCGCAGAACAGTCAGCACACTGGAGGGAAGCGATGCCATCCACAGGCACCTGGACAGGCTTCCAAACCTCATGAAGTTCAACAAGGCCAAGTGCAATGTCATGCATGTGGCTTGGGTCAATCACAAGCACAAATATGGGCTGGGCGGGGAATGGTTTGAAAACAGCCCTGAGGAACAAAACTTGGGCATTTTGGTGGATAAGAAACTCAACACGAGCCAGCAACATGTGGTCACAGCCCACAAAGCCAACTACATCCCAGGCTACATCAAAAGAAGCGTGACCAGCAGGTCGAGTGAGGTGATTCAGCCCTTCTACTCCACTCTCATGAGACCCCACCTGGAGTACTGCATCCAGCCCTGGAGCCCCCAACGTTAAGAAGGACATGGATCTGCTAGAGTGAGGCCAGAGGATCAGAAGGCTGGAGCACCTCTCCTATGAGGACAGGCTGAAAGAGTGGGGGTTGCTCAGCCTGGAGAAGAGAAGACTCCGGGGAGACCTTAAGACAGCCTTCCAACACCTAAAGGGGGCATACAGGAGAGATGGGGAAGGACTCTTTATCAGTGAGCATAGTGATCAGACAAGGAGTAATGGTTTTAAAGTGAAAGAGGGGACATTTAGATCAGATATCAGGTGCTAGATGAAAGACCACTATAAAATTACTAACCACGGCTGGGTTTTGCTGGGTCCACTCTGGTTACAAGTCAAGGGCTAAACTGGTTAAAATTGTAAAGATGCATTTGCTTTTAAGAAGTCTGGCTAAGAAATTATTTTTCCAGAACTAATTAGATGTTATTAATAGTAATTATACTATCTTGAAAAAAGATTGAAAATGCCTCTTTTCCGAGAAAGGTCCCCACAAGCATGTACCACAAATGGACTACTCCACTCAAAAATGCAGAATAATACAATACAGAAATGAGGTAATAGAGCTATCAATCAGCCATGCAGAAATTCAAGAAAAAGCTCAAAACTTGTGCCCTTCAGCTGATCTAGAACACTTCACAAAGCTGTTGTTCACACCATACCAAAGTGATACATTTCTACATAACGCTCCCTGAAATAATGAGGAATTTACAGGATAAAATTTCTGGAGACTGCAAAGCCAGCCAGCAAAGCTAAGCAGGATTTGTTACCAACGTGGAACTTGATGTAGTAAAACATAACAGAATGCTAGCTTACTTCTGTGTGAAACTATTGGCTTAAACAAGGAAACTTTGTTCACATTGCTTAGGATCCTAGGATAATATAGAACTGGAAAGACTGGTTCATTTCATTCTGACTTAAAAGCCCCAAAAGAGCAGCCTCATTTGAGGTTCTGTACAAGAATATTTTTCTAGTATCATAGGAATGACAACTGCAGGCTCTCACAAGAGAACAATAAAGCAGGATTGGCTCCTTCCTTTAGAACTGTCACACAAGAAGCAGTTCAGACAATTCTGGCTCTAAGAATCGCCTCTTACTCTTTCCAGTTTATCCAGTAACTCAACTATGGTCAATTAATTTCCAACACATTGACAGTCTCATAAGCTGCTCAGGCACCCACGTAAGCATTTCCCATTTGCAGTAGCTGAAGGCAGACAAGCCCCCAGCAGCCTCTTACATAGGACCCACCCAGCTGGACAAACCTGCGGGCAGATGTCCCACCCGCAAAACTGCAGAAAACAAAAGCAGGGCCTCGGGATGCATGTTTCCTCTAGCAAAGCTCTGCACCTCCAGGAGAGCCTGGCAAGCCCAAGGTGAGCAGGCTGTGTACCCATTCCTCGCAGCAAGCCCAGGAGGGAAGGATACAGACTTGCAGGATTCGGAGCAGGGTGATCTCACGAGGCACAACTGTTATTCACCCCCGCTGGAGTAGTGCGAGGTGCTGCACAAAAAGCCGATAGCTGCATTGTAGAGAAAGCCAGGCCTCGACGGCGTTACCCACCACCAACTGGGCCAGGGAGGGAGGGGGCTGACACTCCCCACCGCTTCACCCCCGGCTACCCCTCACCTCGGGCCGGTGCGGCGGCAGCAGCTGGAGGCGACAGCTCTCCACCCGCCGGTTCTGGACGCTGAGCACGGCGCAGTATCGGCGCCCTGGTACCGCGTCCCTAAAGCAGAGCTGGGCCGGGGCGATGCGCACTCCGGCCACGTCCCGCCACCCATCCTCCATGACGGCCGCCGCCTCACCCCGGCGGCCAGAGCGGCTTGGAAACGATCGCTTAGCAACGGACGCGGGACGCTGATTGGAAGCAAAAGAGCGGCTCTTCCAAACCCACCAATCGGAAGAGAGGAAACCGGGTAGAGGCGGGACCTGCGGCTCGGGCCGGCTCGGATGGTGGAGCCGGCGGGGAATAGAAGTCCTCGGTCCAAGGTGTTGTTGCCCAGAGGAAGGGGTTTTTTTAGCCCCAGGCTGTGGTGTTTTTTCGTGGCCTTCTCAGGTGCGCTGCCTGGTGCCACACACTCACACACTGCTCCTTCGACGGGCGCCGGGGGCCCCGACAGGCAGGGCCATTGGGGCAGGTGGAGGGCTGCCATTTCATGGGCACTAGGTGAGGCAGGAGGTAGGAGAAAATAAAAGACTCATTTCTTTAGCCTGTGTTTACCAGTAAGGAGATAATCTGATCGTGTGTCCCTCCATGGGGCTGGGGCCTGTCCAGCACAGTCTCTTTTGTTCACCTGAGCTGTTTTCCTGTTATTTTCTCCAACAACAGCCTGGGACAGCGAAGGGTGATACAATATAGATGCTCCTCCTGCCCTGGGTTTCTTAAAGTAAAGATGGATTAAACTGAAATAAATATGGCCTGATGTCCAAGCTTACGTGTTAATCACAGCCATGGTCTACATAGAACCAAAGCAAGGCACTGCCACATCTGTTTGTCGGTGGGAAGCTCAGTGTCTGCCGCGCCAGTGGCTAATAATTCATTGCATGCATTTATTGAGCAGTGAAAGATGTGTTCCTGCTCTGTATCCCTATGCTGCAATTTAAGTGGTTAAATGAACTTTGACAGAATCCAGCACTTAGGCAGATTTGGAGTAGATAATGGGCCACGCTGTGCTCTGCTTCGCTGTAGCAGAAGCAAGGAAAGGGGAGTAGCATGCACACAGAACCTCAACCATCAATTTTGATTAACCCAAAGTATTTTGCCTTGGATTACTTCATCCCCTGAAAGTGCATGGGGACTTACATTATTTATATTTTAGAAGTCAAGCGTGAGAATCTGCAAACATGGATGTTGCAGAGCAGAAGAACAACAAAGTACAAAAAGGGCAAAAAGTTATTTTTAACGTGTCAAGAAACCTACAGGGAGCAAAGAATAAGAGAGTCTTGTTTCTATTGCAGGGGAGGATACTAACAGGTCTTTTTGGCCCGCTATCTATAGATTACTGAAGAATGAGTGAGAATTCAACATTGCAAGCACTAAAGGTAAAATCCAGACATCTGAAGTGAGTTCTTTGGGAAGACTACTTGATTATGTGTTATAGTAACATGATTTCACTTAACAGACACACACAGAAAAAAATCAGATTACCTTATCAAAGAATTAAACTCCCTCTGCTTTTTCACTAGAGAAAGACAAGCACTGCTACATAGTTTCTCTGATCCTTGAACAACTTCTTGAGGAAATTCCAGGGACACAAGATCAGACCTAAGATACATCTGATCCAAACAAAAGAGGAACCTTTGGGATTTTATACAGACATCATGATGGTGCTAAAAATTCACAAGCTTGTTAGTTTATCTTAGTTTGGATTATTCCTCAGCTGTCACATTAAAGTAATGTGGAAATGTTCTGTCTTTTTGGATCACAAATTCCGGTACTTGGAAATAATCAAATTCAAAAGCAAACAACTAGTTGCCATGGTTTAGGCCAGGTGGGCCAATGACAAGATGACAGATGCTCTCCCCCACCTATCACTCTAAGGAGAGGATAAAGAGAGATAAAGGTTTATGAGTTTAGAAAAAGCTAAACTACCTTAATGAAATATTAACAATGAAATGAAAAGGAAATAAAAAGGAAATAAAGAAATAGAGACAATGTATATAAATAAATAAAACTGAATTAAGCTCCAGTGTGGATATTACCAGCAGGCACTAGGAAAGTTCCAAACTGAACTCAGCAACAGGAACCAGATCCCAGGAGCAAGACCAAAGGCAGGTGAACTGACAAAATAGTTCCCAGACATCAGTCACTGATGAAAAAACCCCATTGACAGAAGAACCAGCCTGACCTAGCTCATCCTTCAGCTTTTATACTGAGCAGGGCAGACGGGGATAGAACACCCTATTGGTCCATTTGGGTCACCTGACCTGTCTGCTCCTCCCCACAGGTGCAACACCTCCATAGGTAATCAACCAAGTCAGCTGGCCCTGGTTGCCACAGCAACAAGCATAAGCAGGAGCACTGAACAGAAAGCCGGTTCTGTTTCACTCCAAACCAGGATGCTAGTTCAGAGAAAATGTTAAATATGTCACTTGTTATGTGCTATGCAAAGCAGTCAGTCACAGCTTTTTTTTTTTTTTCCATTCCACTGAGAATTATAGCAACATTTCCTATTTGCAGCAAAACTATTAGACCCAAAAAATTGCTTAGCAAAGAACACGGGCCTTACTTTCACTTGATTCGATGTAGATACATGTCCATACAAAATTATTATCAATTTAACTAAACTTTCAAAACCCAAATTTTAGGTGTGATCTAGCTTGTGTATAGAGGAGCCAAGGCTTGCATTAAAAGACTTGATCTCTCTGAGGCAGTCTGGCTACATTCTCTTCCTCTTCTGCAAACCTTTATATCCAAATGCTTACTATTGCCATCACTATGATATCTCATTATGAAGCAATATTAGATAATGGACTCTGCTCCTTCCTTTCCTTAGCTTATGCTGGCTTCATTTTTTTTTATTAGTCACCTAATGATAATCCCCAAAGAGAAAACTATTGTAAAGGAACAGGCATACTTTGTTTGGATGACAGAATCCTTTATAACTAGTGCTAGGGTATGCATTATATATTTTTTTTCTCTTTTATCACTAAATCATATGACCACATTGAGTGCAATTTTACCTCTGCAGAAATTCATGCAATTTTACAGTGCAGTAACCTGCACAATTCACATTGCATTCACCTTAGCAGTATCAGATGATGAATAATAAAGCTTCACAGCAAACTTTTCAAAATTGTGTTATAGTAATGAGTGAAGAGTATAACCTTATGTAAATATGCACCACATCTCAGTTTCTGAGTCACTTCCAACTAGAATAAGCCAGACTTTCCAGACCTGACACTTGTTTGACTATCCATTGATCTGACCATCTTCCCAGGTTCTAGGCAGAAAACGCGGAAGAGTGTGATTGTTTCTTTCCAGTTAATAGATGAAGATAATTTGTTTAAATATCCCCCAGCTTGTTGGGGCCATGGCCAGCCAAGACCAGGTGCAAAATCACAAAGCCATCACCAGTTTTTTTTCCCCTGCTGCACAAGGAAAACATTATTAGAAAATGTGCATTAAAAAATGGTGAGAGCTGAGATGCTGGTTCTGTCTCTACCTGCCCATGTTCTTAACGCAGGTCAAAGAAGCTTATGCACTGACTGAGTCAGAAGTAACTCTTACTCATTCAGGAATCTCTAAAAACACAGGCAAATCCCTTCAATATGTGAGAAAAAAGGGCAGTTAAAATGATCATAAAGGTGGTTTATTTGACAGTAATTCAGCAACAAGAACTAACAGTGATATCTGAGATAATGAAACTAATTTCAACAAGCTGGCAGTCACACTGCACTTTGTTGCTGGAATCTGAATCTAGAGGAACTGTGATTTCAACTGTGAATGCTGACTTATTTATTCTACTTCAGGAGGAATACATATATTTAGAATATACTAGAAGGAAATACTGGTAAAATATTTAAGTGTGTGTATTTATATATCAGCTTTGAGGAGTCAGAAACAGACAAAGTCCAAATAATGATGACTAATAAGATATATTCCTTTGCATTTAATCTTGCAAATTGCTGTTTAATGCAAGACAAAAATGTTCAAAATGACAGATTTGGGCTCTAATTCTCTCTAAAGGTCTCTTCACTAAACAAAGCATTTTGCGAGAAGCAGAACTAATGAAGATTTTATTAGGTCTTTTTGCTCAATGAAACCATCTGTCTTCACAAAACATGTAAGAATTGCCAATCTCTGAGACCTCCTTCCTTCTCAGATGGGGTTGAAAGGAGCAGGGCCAAAAATACTGAAAAAAAGGGGGGGGACAGAGAGGTTGTCAGTTAGACAAGGCAATCACAAATGCCTTTCCTTTTTCTTCTTTTTAGACAGACACTGTAGAAATAGATAAATGTGTGTCGGGTTTGTGTGGCAAGTTTTTGGTAGCAGGGGTGGGCTGCAGGAGCAGCTTTTGTGAGCAGACACTAGGACCTTCCCCTGTCTGACAGAGTTGGTAGCCAAAGCTGAGCCAATCAGCAATGGTGGTAGAGCGCCTCTGTTATACCACGTTGAAGAAGGGGGAACTTGGACCAGAAGCATCTGGGAGAGAGGAATGAGAATATGTGAGCGCAACAATTCTGCAGGCACCAAGCTCAGTGAAGAAGGAAGGGGGAGGAGATGCTCCAGATTCTCCCTGCAGCCCATGGAGGAACCTCACGCTGGAGTAGGTGGATGTGCCTGAAGGAGGCTGTGACCCCATAGGAAGCCCACGCTGGGGCAGGCTCCTGGCAGGACCTGTGGACCCATGGAGAGAGGAGCCCACACTGGAGCATGTTTGCTGGCAGGATTTGTGACCCTGTGGGGACCCACATGGAGCAGTTCGTGCCATGCCCATGGCACGGACTCACATTGGAGAAGTTCACAGAGAACTGTCACCTGTGGAAGGGGCCCCATGCTGCATCAGGGGAAGACTCCTCCCCCTGAGGAAGAAGAAGCAACAAAGTATCATGAACTGACCACAACCTCCATTCCCCATCCTCCTGCACCTCTGGGGCTGGGGAAGAGGTAAGAGAAATCCGGAGTGAGGTTGAGCATGGATAGAAGGGAGGGGTGGGAGGAAGGTGTTTTAAAATTTGGTTTTATTTCTTATTACCCTACTCTGACATTTCAGTAGCAATAAATTAAATTAATTTACTTGTTTTGAGTCTCTTTTGCCCATGATGGTAATTGGTGAGTGATCTCCCTGTTCTTACTTTGACCTACGAGCCTTTTGTCATATTTTTCTCCCCCTGTCCAGTCGAGAAGGGAGAGTGATAGAGCAGCTTGGTGCACACCAGCTTGGTGCACACCTGTCATCCAGCCACGGTCAACCCAACACAAAGTGAAAAACATAAATCATAAATACAAACAGTCTCCAGTATTCAGCAATACAATTTAGGGCTACAAGAGCCACACACTGAGCTATTACATGTATCTATAGATGAGAAGCAGAGTGACTTTATCAGTGTACTCCTTCAGTTTAGCCTGATCCAGAGGTGTCATGGTTTCAGCCAAATTTACCAAAACCAGACTGACAGATGGCACTTCCTCCCCCCAAAAAAGAAAGGAGAGGAAAAGGATAAGGAGATTTACAAGTTTAGAATGAACTAAACTATGTTAATGAAGTATTAATACTAAAATTAAAACAAACCAAAAACAAAGGAAGAAAATAATGAAATAGATACAATATATCAAAACTGTATCAAGCTCCCAGGATGACGTTCACATCAGGAAAAGTCCCAGACTGGACTCGGTGACTGACAGGAGCTGGATTCCAGATCTGGAGCCAGGAATGCTCATATCGGGGTCAGAGGCAGACGAACAGACAGGGTCCTCCTTGGATGTCAGCCATCAAAGAAAGAGCATTGACCCTTTGATCCCTCAGCTGAGCATGATGTGGATGGGATGGAATACCCCAGTTGGTCAGTTTTGGGTCAGACACCTGTTCTGTCCACTCCTCCCTACAGGTGTGACCCCTCTATGCTTTTTCACTTCCAACCTTTCAATGGGGCAAATAACAAAATTACCTGACCTTGGTTGTTCTAGCAGTAAGCATGAGCAAGGGCCTCTCTGCCTTGGTATAATCAGGTCTTATCACTGTGAGAGCAAACAGGTTTTGAACAATATGCTGCTAATTTCAGACTTCAGTTAGTTAGAAGAAGCCCAGCTAAAATGTAAAAGTACTGAACAGAAAATTGGTTCTGTTTTACCTCAAACCAGCACAGGAGGGAAGCTGTAGTACTGCTGTAACATGACAATACTGATTTGGGGACCAAGGCTAGTGCAGGCAGACTGTGCCGAGCTGAACATTTTGGTTTTACAAGCTCACAGCAGTTAGTCCAAAGATTTCGGCACCAGGCTCTCTATAACAGATCACAAATGTGCCCTTTGTTTTCTGCAGTCTGCTCCAATGGAAATGCTTCCTGCATCTTTTTTTAGTCACAAAGTGTGAAAACATCCTTATCCGTGAAAAAATCCTTGAAAATTTAGTAACTCTAAAGAATCCAAATCCACTCATGGGTTTCATGTATTAGACAAAAAAAAATCACTGGGTGAAAAGAAAAACATTGAACCACACTGAGAAACATGATGAAGATGTATGCTTCTGAGCTGGGCAGATCAGCTCTGATCAAAAGAGAACTATGGGGCAACTGCATATATATATAGAGAGAGATCACAGGAAATTCAGGTAAGGGATAGCTCTGAAAATCTCTCATATAAATCAGGGGCTCTTTAACAGCTGTCTGTGGCTTTTAAAGACTCCCATAAAAACATGGTATTTACCATTAAACCAGAGCAGTAGACTTTCCAAGCCGATATCAAGATGTCAACAGCTATTGGCATCAATGAATCAATATAACATTTCCACTATACACAACTAAGATGCAATTTCCTAAAGTTACTAATGGTGGGATTCATCTTGCCACACTTCATTGATACAAAATCAATGTCTAGTCTAAGCTCCCACTATGATTAGGAGTGAGGTAAGTACCTCCAGAAAATTATCATCCCCCTCCCTTACATGGGTATTTAAAATAGAATTCCATATATCACATTGACTTTATGCAGGTCTCCTGCTATCTAGCTACTTAAACAATTTCAAGAATCATTTTCTTAGGCAGTAAAAATAAAATTATTTTAGAGCATGTTCGGATATTAGTGAATTTATTTTCTTTTTCCTAAAGGCTGAAATTTACTACTTAATAATTTTGTGTTACAATTATGTGTATTTTTATTATACTATT
Source organism: Nycticryphes semicollaris (assembly GCA_013400055.1). Classification (NCBI taxonomy): domain Eukaryota; kingdom Metazoa; phylum Chordata; class Aves; order Charadriiformes; family Rostratulidae; genus Nycticryphes; species Nycticryphes semicollaris. The sequence continues at coordinate 743,311 of VXBJ01004008.1, read as the reverse complement.
ATCTTTTTCTTTTTATATGCAATTATGCAATTTACTTCCTTAGAATCCAAATGCTTAGTAAAATAGATTAAATTTGTGTTGTGATCATCTGGAGTGTCAGATCACTCCTTGGTTTCCAGCTCTTTAGGTACTCAGCCTTCTGAGCTGCTTGATGTTTTTATTTCCTCGGCTTCAATTAGAGTTGGAAACCATTAACAAACAGATATGTCTATATACTTTAAAAGCAATCAGACTATGGTTCAGTATAACCTTCTATGGTTACTTGATATATTATCAACGCACTTTGCCTGAAAACACTATCCCTAATCCTCATGAATGTCATTGTAGATTCTCCTTATGCTAGGAGAGCTCATTTGTCTTCATAAGTTACAGATGAAAGGATACTACCCAATTTAGCTGGGTCCTTATCCAATGATGGCCTAAAAGATCAATAGCAAAGCTTCAGAATTGCTTTAAATGGGAATTAGAATAGAACGTGCCTTGTAAATTACAGAAGATACATACTCTGTGGAATTCATGCTACTCAGTAGGTTAATGATGCATTGTGTCATATATGTTTTCTTTTATGAATTTTACACTGGTTTTTTTTCAGACTGCTTTTTTAACATTTCTTCTCACACTAGGAAAAAAGGAGAAACATGGACATTCAACTGACCTTCACTATTCCATTCATTATTTTATATGCCTCTATTCTAATAATTCTTGCTCAGCTTAATTCTGTGTTTACATTTTTCTTCAGTTGAGGGTTGTTGCTGTTTCTTTTCCCTTCTCTTGTCACCCACCATTTTTAAATGCTGCGGTCTACCTGTAAATCTTTCGGTAGATACTTTTCTTATTGAAGCTTAATATCCTCTCTGTATGATATTTTGCATAAAGTAGACATTATATTAATGTCTTCTCGCTGACATCCATTTCTCTTTATTACTGATCATATCAACACAGCAGTTCCACAGTTCTTCAGCTCTTCCTTTCAACATGAAGTACCTTCACCTTATCTACACTTCGTTTCACCTGCCATCACGTGGCTTAATTTATCAGCTACAGATATAGCATGTCTATTCATTATGGTAGTATAGTTATATTTGTATTTTAGGCTACATATGATGGGCATTTTGCACTTTCTAATTTTTCCTAGTTATAGTGACAAACATTTAATGTAGTGTGGGGATAAAGAGAAAAAGGCAGGCTCCCACGTAAAACACTCATTGAAACTCAAGAGTTGACATCATTTTTTTAACTCAGCAGGAAAATTTCTTTGAGTAATTTCATTAAGCACCTGTATAGTATACAACACCATTACATCCATCAGTGCTGTAAGACAAGAACAGAAATGAGCAATGCATAATAAAAGCAATTATCTAGTGGGAATAGAGGTCACCAGTATTACCGGTCTTGAAGGGCATTCACAGAGAGCTAATAGTTTAGGGAACTATTGAGAGCTGAATTCCATTTCTTCAGTACTTATTACTTTCTATTAAGTGAAGAGAGATCTACATTCCTGAAATTACAGAAACTGTTGCAAAATTTCCTAGATTAATTCATAGCTGGCACAAGTTCATATGTATTGTACATGAAGAGGTCCTCTCAATGGTGAGCTTCTACCACTGCAACATCTATCACCCGCTGTAACAGCTATTACCTTTCTCTGAAAAGTTGCTGGCAATGAACGCTAAGCCACACAGGCTAAGTACCAGATAAGGCAGAATAGTAAAAAACATCAGAAATGCTTGGTTGTACCATGAAAAAAAGCTCATACATTCTGCTTTAGCATAGGCTGTGTGCCAAAATACCTATGCCCCACCAGCAAACAGTGTGGACATTTTATGGCAGTGCTCAAACAACCCCAGTTTCCCAGAGCTCCCAGAGAGAGGGACACTGCCTTCCAGAAGCAGCCCTCAGCAGCTAACTTCTCCGTAGCCTGGTGCTGTCCCAGCTGGTAAATCATGATCAAAATATTAATTGAGCAAACCATGATGAAAGCATATTTTTACTTACTAATTTCCTATGTGTACATGCCTAAAACTGTAGATGCCTGAAAATTAAAACATATTACGTTGACAGTGTCTCCTACAGAATTCTTTCTTCCACCCAATCACAGAACCATCCGCCTGTGTGCAGGCAAATTTCACATTTTCTGGGAGAAGGCATGTTTTGTTAGCTTTACCCAGGCACTGTTTGGCCTCTCCTCCAAGTCAGAGCATGCTCAATGGAAATTTTGGAGACTCAGCAGGTTCCAAAACTTTTACAGCTGCTTTACTATAACTGAATATGCCTGGATCTCTGAAATCTAACTGCTTAGATATTTGGTGAAAGAAAATGTAAAACAAAATTATTTGCAAGAGCACTATGAATTTCTAGGAAATATTGAAAAAAAACCCCAAATTAGTTCTTCCTGGACTTCATAAATAGCCAGTGGATGAGTGAAATCTGACTTACAGGTCAGACACGTTTCCAATTAGAGAAAAAATACCATTTAAGAGATAGAAATGTAATTTAGCAGGCCAATAAATTCTTTGATCAGAGAAAAAAGCAGCATCTTTCAGCAGTCTGCTGAAGGTGGATCCGCATCTGCTCCAATACATCCCACGTGGCACAGCAGTTCAGCAGGGGATGGACTGCTTTTGGGAGAGCAGCGAAGAGAGGGAAAGGGAAGGAGGAGCAGGAAAGTGAAGACAAAGGTCTCTGTTGCTGCTGGACATGCAACCAGGCACTTCTCCGTATACACTTGAGATACTGTGATGTGATCTTCTAATATTTGTGTATTTTTAAACAAAAACATTAAGTTTAGTAGCATTTGTTGCTTATGTCTCCATGTGTTCTCAGATGAGATGATCTGTGTAAAAGCCAAAGCAGTTATTATCACAGAATTCCCCCCAGCATCAGGGATACCCATGCACACTTCCTGCCGTTTTTTTCTTTATGAATATTTCAGGCTCTCTGTTTTTCAAAATAAGCAGAGTATCTGAGGAGAGTGTTTTTATGCTCTTCCCCACTCTTGACTATTAATGAACTTTTTTTCAGGATTTGTCTTTTATTCTGCACAAACCAATGGTACACAGATCATAACTCTCCATCAGTCCCAAGAGGAGGCACTTAGCTGAGCCTATCAGCCACAAGAATGGTAACGCATTAGGAATTTGTATGCATGACTTATTTCTTATTTGTCTTCCATTGCAGGCCTCCCAGCACTGAGAGCAGCTGTGCACTGAGCTGCAGAGATCAAGAAAGCTACTGCATTTATGACAGTGCTCTTCTTTTCTCTGTTGCCAGCAGAGTGGTCAGATGTAGCATAGCAATTTATAGTGTTGAATTCTATTCTCACAATATTTTTATACTGTTGGCCACATTCTGAAGATACATTCATCTGTTCAATGCCATTGTCTGTTGGGTGAACTGTAACAGTGTTTTAATGCTGATTTTAAATGCACTATATTTGAATTAGCTGCTTATATTTCAAAGTGACATAACCTAACTCAAAGACAGCCTTCAGCAATCACTGGACCATTTACCCCTAAGTATATACCCTCAGGGCTAGAAGCCAGCTTTCAAACCTTTTCAGGTTTCTAGCCAACAAAAAGCGTTTCTTTATGGTAACATCACGAGGCCAGCACTCCTCCATCATTCTATATAACTTCAGGGGCCCTGCTACCCACAGCACTTAACACATCTCTTGTTCCATCTTGCCACAGGTTGTGAAGTGTTTCCTGATAGTCAGCAAAGTTGGTTTTTCATGGTCATCAGTGACATTTCCTACCATTTAAGTCAAAAAAGGGTCCTGTGATCATGTAATTAGAATGTCAGCAATATAAAAGCCTTTTGATTTACCAAGATCTAGTTGCTCTGTGCTTACTCTAGTAGCTGGAGTTGTATTAAAATTATGCTTTAGAGAAACTTCCTATCTTGGTATAAAGTTTTCCAGTTCTGATGTATTTATATGCTTTGGTTGGTTCCAATAGTTAACAATCCCTATCTTCCCAGTGGCTCATTCACCGTGCTGTCCTATGTCAGGTTCCATCATCTATGGAAAAACTCACTATGTCTCTAAATCCAAGATCTGTGCTGCAAATAGAGATGCTGTCACTAGTATAAAGGTAATCAAAGACACCAAGATAAGTTTTATTGACACTTTGAATAGTAGATTGTTATTCTGGCATTTGAAATACATTACTGGAATTACAGAAATCTCTACTTAACCTCACCTTAGCTATATTCAGTCTCCATTGAAAACACCAAAGGCACAAATTCTGAAAGTTTGCTAAAAGTTTGGCACAAAAACTGAATTATCTGAAGCAATTAGAAAACATTTCACACACTGCTAGAACAAAATAAATAATGAAGAATAATAAAACATTGCAAAAGGCTAATGTGGAAATGTTTATGCAATGAGACAAGCTGTAGATCATTAGGTGCAATTTAGAAAGATGTGGAAGATGAATTCATACATGAAATATAGCAGACTGAGAAGCTGGAATAGTTGAACAAATATGTTTATCATTCAATATATAAAATGGTAAAAAAATACAGTGTTAATGTACACTTATTAGTCCTTAAGGTCAATGCTAACACTAAAGCATAAAGAAGAGTTGGTGCTGGTCACTTCTCACAGGTAATTAGCGATAGAACAAGAGGGAATGGCTTCAAGCATTCAAATGCTGTTTACAAAATCACAGAATTTCAGAGTTGGAAGGGACCTCTAGAGATCATCCAATCCAACTCCCCTGCCAAAGCAGGATTAGACTGGACATTAGGAAAAAAATCTTTACAGAAAGAGTGGTCAGACACTGGAATAGGCTGCCCAGGTGGTTGAGTTCTCATCCCTGAATGTGTTTAAGAGTCGTTTAGATGTGGTGTTGGGCAATATGGTGTAGGGGAGAACTTTGTAGAGCGGGGTTGATAGTTGGATTCAATGATTGTATGCTTCTATGATTATATTTTCCAACCTGAATGATTCTATGATTATATGATTATATTTCACTGACAAGTTCATAGTAGACTGAAGAGTAGGTTGAGATGCAGGCTTATGTTCACTGCAGTTGCCTCAGTTTCTCTAGATTAGCATGAATGGCTTTCTAACAGTGGAAAAAGTTAAGGAGGGTGGTTTAGTCTGGGCAAAATATTACTGGTCATTGACAATGCATAGTTGTTTGGGAGTATATCCTTGACAGCAAAGGCTGTTAGCGCTGGAGGAAGTGGAGCATCCAGATCTAGGGTGCTGATTGTTCCAGTGACATCTGAAAGGCAGAATGAGAAAGAAAAGGGGTTGAAAACGGCATGGATTAGACAGCCAAGTACTGCTTAGTGAGTTAATGAGCAGTATGCTGAGTCTATGCTTGTAGATCCTAAACAGATTTAGTCCTGGTAGCTGCAGATTCAACAGCAGAGCCATGCAGCTACTGGTAGAGCTAAGCTGTCAATTGTACTGCTGAAAACTGACTGCTAAGATATTCAAAAGAGGGGTCATTGAGTGAGGTGCTCTGGTATTGGCACCCTTGCCAAGGGGTCTGAGGTCCAGAAACAGTGGAGTAGCTGTCCAGCTGGGGAGGTGACTCAAGGAATCCAGGGCAGCAGCCACCTCTAGGCAGCAAGACTCTGTGTAAGGGAAATAGTGTGTATAACAGCAAAGAGGATAAAATTCAAGAAATGTTACTGCGTTCAGCTAAAAGGGACTGAGGAATAGAATGTACAATTATGCTTTTTCCTCTCTGTCAGAAATATGTTGGGGTTGTGCACAGCCTTCTCTTTCGTGATCAGATGGCCTGCACTCAAACACAAAAGATTACGTAAATTATTTAGTCTCTCTGAATCAGAGCAATTCTTTGTAGCTGCTCTGGGCCTTTGCTGTCAATGAGTCATTTTTGGGAGGGGACATCACGTACATTATTTAACAACGAGATTCTGAAGACAGCAGTTCTTTCATGTCAACTATATCCCGTTTAGATCAGTAGATTAGACTAACTCATGACTATCATTTAGTAACAACAAAGGTTTTTCAGTGAGTTAAAAAGAAATGGGATATGTTTGACTCTTACATTCTAAAAGGGACTCCTAGAATTGGCATTATTTCTTAGAAATCTAGATATAGAAAATCCATTAGCATTTTTGCAAAAAACATGTTTGTATTTGAAACCTGAAGGACTAAATACAGCTCATATTGCAAAAGGCTTTTTTGTAACTCCCTAGAAAAGGAATGTTGCAAAGAAAGAACCATCAGGTATCTCAACTTACTCTTCTACAAATGAGAAAAACAATTTCAGAAAGGCATGGACTTACATAAAATAAAAAAAAAAAAAGTCTGCCTTTACTTTTTCAGGCTATCTTGTCATTACATATGTGACCATCAGAAGCTGAGGCATACATGGGAGTTTCACAGCTGTGAAAGCTCAGAGTACAATGATTCTTCCCCTGCTTCTCCTTACTCTTTGTCTCTGTTACCTAATAAAACTGATTATTTCATCCTCAGTATGACCCTTTGAAAGTTGTCTTTGTTACGGCCCTCTTTGTTAGCTATGACCCTCTTATCTTTGACCAAGTCACTGCTTTTAGAACTGTCCCTCTATGATTCACTTTTTTAATTTACCTTTTTCAAGTTGGTTTTCCTTCTGCCTGAGTTAGTCTATATCCTGTTTCTTCCTTTTGATTTTTTTCTAGTTGGAAGATTTAATATTTGTCTGATTCACTATTCTATATTCACTTATCATCATTCTTTCAGAATATCATTATTTTGTCAGTTTTCTTTTTCGTTCGGTGATGTATTTCATATCCCAGCATGCCCAGAGAAGCATTTTTTTGATTCATTCATTTCCCATTTATTTTTAACCTTTTCTTTTCTTTGCTCTCCCTGACTCAGCCTGTGTTTCCCATACTTTGTACTTTTATTGTATTTCTAGCTATTTTTCACTTGTTCAGCATCAACTACTGGAACTTTCAAAGGGCACGAATAGAGAGAAAGGGCTTCTGTGCTGAATGGGATGATGTCAGCAATGCATATTCTGAAAGCACATTTTATTACATGGACTTGTTAACAATTAGGAATCACAAAACAAACTGGTCTGTTATATCTGTAAGATATAGCTCTTGAATTTGTCTTCTGCAATTTATTTCAACTTTATTCCACTTAGATCTTGCAATTGTATGGCAAATTGGTGTTTCTGTTCAAAACAAACACATTGCATGACCCTACAAGAAACAATTTAATGGCAGCCAACTATCATGAAATTGCCACTTTAAATTAATTAGTAAGTCAACGTCATTGCAGTTTGCAAAGCAATCCTTTTACTTTCAGTTTTGGAACTCTTTCATACTTGCAGCAAGGCAGGTTAATTTCAAAGTACTGTGTCAGCATTGCAAGAATAACTACTGTATGAATTTAGCATAATTTAGCTTCAATTTCAAGCACCAGAAAAAACAACAATATTACTTCTCCATTACCTGTCTCTGTTGCAAGTACTATTTAATACAAGATAGATGTCTTTTTCTGTTCTACTCAACCTTTTTGAGTAGAATCACATAGTAGGGTTTCTTCCAGCTCCAGCAATCACATCCTATAGCATGTCTTCCCAGTCAGTTCAGTTTTCTGAATATCACCACAATATATGATATTATATATCAGAGATATATGTGAGAGAGATTTACATTTCATGGCAAGTCAAGATTGAACATTTGAGACTTAGTAGGAAATTAAAATAAGATTCTGTCCCAGAATTTCAAGAAAGGATCACAGCCATTGATGTGATTTATAAGGTAATTGAATGGTGCTTCCCAATCCAATTTCTCATTTAATACTTTTACTATAGTTTATTCATAGATTATTTCCTTCGATGATAGTAGTCTGATGACATTTTGTAGTCTGATTTCCATTATAGCACAGGCTATTAAACTTTACATAAGTACTTTTGTAGAAGCCAGTAACTCCTAAAGAAAATTTCTATCATGTTTCTGAGAAATATCCACTGATTTTATAACATTAACAGTGGAAACCCCAGCCTCTTTTGACGATTTCTTTTCTTGTTTATCACCCTCACTGTTAAAAAAGTAACAAAATAAAAACATACCAAATTTGTACTTTGATTATTTTTGGCCTTAATAACTAAGCATAAGTTATTATTTTGCTTGGTCCCATTGAAAAGCTGTTATTGTTTAGTATTGTTTTCCTTTGAAAGTGCTTATACACTTTTATAAAGCCACCTCCTATTTGAGAAACTAAGGAAGTCCAACTTTTTCACTATCTCTGGGCATATTTTAGGGGGTGAGCTATTTTTGATGAACAACATTTAATTTAGCACCACCCACACGTTAACAATCATCTTGCAAAACTCTGCCAGATATTGTGTGCTGTCACTCATTGCTCCACTCACTGCTTTAATACATAAGGGCTTTTGGACATATACTTCATGTTCTTTGTGTTGCTGTAAGTTAAGACAGTCTCTTATTGTATCCAAGCACTCACAGATTTCTTGCAGTGGTTAGTATGTTCCTGAGAAATTTAAGAGTAGCAAACCAAAGGAAAGTATCTGGCCTTCATTCTATATAGATCAGGAATGTATATATGTATGTATATATGTATGTGTAGATACATATATAAAGAACTCATTTGAGGGCACCAGTATAAAATCTTGTTTTATAAATTATATAAATGACTATAAATCTCATTTGAGGGCACTAAAAATTTAGTTTGACAAAACTACACTATTGAAGGAGAAATGTTCAGGGGCACTGATGACTGACTGTGCAACAAAGGTGTCTGCTACAGTAAAATATTTTTTTAACCTCAGACTCACTTTTGTGATTCTTCTCTGCCACTCTCTGTTCTTTCAACTATCTTTTTTCAAGTGTTGATATCACAACTGCATATACTAGGAATTTTGTGCAGAGATGTAAATTCATCTCCATATCCGCTGCTTATAGTTCTGGTTTTTATACACCATAAACCTTTTGCTATAGCAATTCACAGAGGGAAACCATGCTGTCTCTCTACTAAAACCTCTCATTGCTTTCCAGGACACAGACTCTCTCCTGTTAAGTAAGATCTACAGTCTTATTCCTCGTCATATGCCCTTCTAGCAATTTGTGTTAAAGCAAGATACGTTTCATTGAGCTCAACTTTCTCCCTTGTAATCCAGAATACTCTGTTTGGGTGACTGTTTTTTCACATTCTTTACCACTTTGGACCATTTTTCACAAATGTTATAACCGCCAATTATTTTTTTTTTATTTCTGCTAATCAGTTGAAAAGGGTGAAGAACACAGAGACGACGAAAAAGAAGCTGATTAAGAACTAGGTCTAATCAGCAGAGAACCTTCCTAAAAATGTCATCATCGGTAATAACTCCCTGCTGATAAGTGCTCTTTGAGTCCTGTGAGTCAGTTCTTAATCCATTTAAGATGTATACTTTGTTGATACTGCATAGTCCTAATATTTTTATCAGCATGTCATTTAAAGTAAATCACAGAATCACTGAATTGTCAGAGCTGGAAGGGACCTCTAGAGACCATTCAGTCCAACTCCCCTCCTAAAGCAGGATAACCTAGAGCATGTTACTCAGGACTGCATCCAGGCAGTCCTGAAATGCTTTACAGAAGTCCATTATGTACTTAACTTTATCAACTCTAATTGTAAGAAGGAAATAAAATACATATGACAAACGCTATTTTTCATAAAACTATGTTTACCAGGCTTAATTATAAACCCTTCTCTTGTAATTTATCAACAGAATCTTTATTATTTTTCCACTATTTTGCCAAGAAGTGATGTTGTGTAGCAAGCCGCCCGTTACTTTCTCTTCCCCCTTGAATATTTTGAATGCTCATAAAATGCTATTATCATCCACATGCAAAGACTAATTCAAACCTGATTTTTCCAGGAGACAATCCTAAAAGTCTTTGCTTTTAGGAATCCTGGGTGTAAGGTATCTCAGTTTGCCCAATGTGAAATATTCTTCTGCTAAGTCATAACGTTTAACATCCACATTGGCTGCTAATAGTGTGATTTATCTCACCTGAATTCATCTAAAATTAGTTAAATTACTGAAGATTCCCATAACAGAAAAAGAAAGATAAAATCCCCTATAGAGCCGTTTGGTTCCAATTCTCCTGAAGAGAATCAAATAATTTAAATCTGTATCTGTAGCATTGCTGTAAATACATAGATATTAATAACACTAGGTTAAAAAGTTACATACATAGACACTTATTTCTTGTATACAGTTCCGTGTAAAGGGAATTTTTGGGAGCTCTAAAACAGAGCTGAGTATGTGACCAAACAAATTATGCCATCAAGGCATATTTTTTAGGCCAGTTTATGCCATTATCTTGCTGCCTGCTAACGAAAGACAGCCAGCTTCTGTGGAAGTTGTAAGGGGGACACATAACTTGAAACACATACAGGATTTGTTGAAGCTGTCCCTAGCTGACTGCAGAAATGGACCTGTGGTCAGACCATGCCCACCTGCCCTGCAGTGAGCCCCCCCCAGCTTTATTATCATTAAAGGACAACTTAATGTGCACACATTGCCTGCTGCTCCACCTGAGGCTTGGAGGTAATTTGCCTGCTATGCTTGGTGGAGAATGTGGGCCGTATGGTGAATTAAGCTTTTCCTGAAACTCTGAGGGAGGGGAAAGAGATATTGTCTCATTCTGATTGCAATCCAGGCCCATATATCCAAACAAGCCCCACAGTGGGAGATTGCTGAATATGCAGTATTACAGTAACCAGACCAGTAATGGGAAGAGGGGAGTATAAGCAACAAATTGAAAGGATCACCACCTTTGTCTTGCCATCTCTGAGACGGGAAAAATTCCTTGCCAATTTGTCCTGGTTTGAGTGACACAGAACTAATCTTCTAAAGCTTGGGAAAACTGCACTTTCAGAAGACAGTAGTGTCTGAATTCATGAAAATATTTACTTTATAGCCAGCAATGCTATGTGGGATTCAAGGTCTTAGTGTTTATGAGCCTTTCCAGATGCAGGAATGAGGAGGATCGAGACCTGGGCACTTGACCCTGGCTGGCCAACAGGATTATTTCATATCATGAACATCACATTCAATATAAATTAGAAAGTTTGCTGCATAATCTGTCTTTCCATTAATGTCAGCAGTCCAGAGAACTTCTTTACCCCATGATGGATCCCTGAGGCCTTCCCTTCCTCCCAAAGCCATAGCTCTGGCTTTGACCAACGTTTGCTGCCCACTGCTGGGAGTGCCCCTACTGGTATAATTGGCTTAGTATAATCCTTGTTTATTTTATACTCATATTGGGGTCAATACTGGTTCTTTAGTATTATTATTAATTATTTCGTCTTAGCCTATTAAATCTATTTATATTTTAATCCTTGTGTTTCCTTGTTTTCCTCTATTTCACTTCCTGAGTGGGGAGGAGTCATCAGGTAACAGAATAATTGTCTAAAAGACAATTAGTTGTTATGGGTTTCTCAAACCATAACACAAATAGAATCATGATTCAGTGGGGTCCTAATCTGCAGACAGAGGATGCTTGTCATGGGCTAGTAGGAAATGCAGAACATATTTTTGAAGGCATGGATATTAATGAGAATCAAGTTAAGGACATCCAAAGAGATAATTGGATGAGCAGTTCCGGCATTAGAGTGTTTGGGAAGCAAGCTGAAACAGGATCCAAGCCCAAGCATAATTGTGAATGTGATGCAATCACAGAAGGATTAAGGACAGCAGCTATGCTATGGGTTTTCCAGGAACTGGACACCAGTATGAAACAGGGCAGACACTTCCCAGAAGAGGGAGTGAGTTAAGCCAAAAATTAAGTGAGGCGCAAACTGCTACTATGAAATACAAGGAGACATCAAAAAAGATTTCATCTAAAAAAAATCAACGGAAAAATAAATTAGCTATAACAGCAGACTTGGCACAAATCAAGGTTACCGTGGAATTACCTGCCACTGAGCTTAGGGCAGGAGCAAAGTCATTAGGGACTTCAGCAGGAAAACTAGTGTGGTTGTTATATGTACTTACACCAGTGATTACTAATTATCTGTCTTGCCTTTTACATTCAAACTGAATTAGACCTTGTACAATACCTTTGTTGACCTCAATACACAGCCTACTGATTTTCACTTTTAAACACTTGGTGATATTTCCACGGGTACCTTGGCTGGAAATCACCTAAACAAAATGCTACCAGCGTAATACAATTCCAGTGTCACAGATGTGAAACTTCATTCTTCAAATTCGAAATCAAACCATATATAATTCAAACTTTTTCAAGATTTCAACTAAGATTGCCGTTCAACAAGCAACTCTGCATACAGCTATCATTGTTTTGCTGTTTTCAGTTCTCTTCAAATCACAGTATCAGGAAGCATATACCAATAAAACCACAATGGTTGCTCTTAGGGCCATGAGTACAGTAGACAGCTCCTCAACCTAATTTCTATTGCTAGCTTTTACTAATTTTCTAAGTTTCCTTGCTCGTTCTGCAGGAATACTCCATCTGTCCAGAACTTTGGGGTTGTCTTGCTATGCGGAATATTTTTGATTCATAAGACTGTGCACAATTCTGTCATTATTTGCTCTTGACATGGCTTCTTTGGGAGTTCTCCATTGATAAAATGCCACATAATTGCATCACAACTGTGTGATAGCTTTTTTCGCAGGAATGGCTTCCATCCACTTTGTAAATGAGTGAAAATAATTAAGCAGCGCTGGTTTCCCTATGTGATCATCCAAACAGGGCCTATGGAGTCAGCCTGTAACCTGACTGGAGGTTCAAAACTTCCACACTGCAGCTGCTTAGGGTTTTGAGGTATTAGAGCATTTATAATTGCTCCTGCTAGACAGCTGTGCACCCTTTGCTCTGCCTTAGCCACCACCACACAGTGCTAAATCCATCTAATGTTTAACTTTGCCAGAATAGCCTTACTCATGAACAGAACAAGTCAGATATTGCTTTGTACCAGTACTGGACCTACCCATGCTTACAGACCATCTCTATCTGCTCATACTGTTTCCTTCTATTGGGCAAATACCAACTACTGTTTTAGAAAGCAATTGAAGTCCCCGGAAGCCCAGCTTCCCAAAGACACTATGGAAAGTCAGAAGGTCTTTCAAATCTGGAGTAGAGAGTTACCATATGGTTCAAATTAACTCAAGTAACTATTCCATTAAATTTCCTAATTATTCAACTGGAATATATGCTGAGCAAAGCCTTTTTAAGCAATGGATTGAGAAATATTTGAAAGGAAGAGGTAGCATTTTAAGTACTTTATTAGGAAATTTAGGTGTAGTGAATGGAACACTGGATACTGTAGACCTTGAATCCATTTGGGATAAATTATCACTGATGGTTCATGATGTGATTACAGCCTTAGAATAGAGAAATGAAAGACTACAGGCCTCAATACATAGCCCAGGAGAATTATTACACCTTGAAAAAGCTGTGTTCTCATTAGTTTCTAATGTTATACAAATAGCAGATGAATCTGATTTGCAGTATCACCAGGCTGATGTGGTCTGATGATATTAAAATGCATTATTGCACGGTTGAATAGAAGAAAAGATGACCTTCTTAAGCACAGAAAAGTCCACCAAACAAAAAGCTTTTTGTTGTGAACCCACAGTAAACCAATCAGCAGCATTCTCAAAAAAGCAAGAAGAAAACTGTATATAATCAGCAAGAAATTACTGTATGGGTATCAGATAATAAGGCAATATTTAGTAAGTCTCAGACAGGCTGTTCTACAGTCCTACAACATCTTGTCTGTTATATATACTATTTCATCCATTATTGAACTATTAGCGATGCAGGTTATGGCATTATGTACTACAGTGGTAATTTGTTAAATATGTTATCTCAAGGTTATTTTCAACAAGGCACTGAAAAATCAATACTTTATGAAGCCAAACCAGAATGTTTCCTCAAGCAGCCAGTGATTATGAGCAGACTGGGGAGTGAACAGTTTGACCAACAGTGCTCTTAAGGAAATTGTGATTTGAACAGGTCACCATCAAGGAGAGAATTATTATAGCCTTAAGAGAAGCAAATAAAATTGAACTCATGCCAGTAAATGGCTGTAAAAACACTTATATTAACAACACATAGATGACAAAGCATTATGTACATTAATACCTACATTCTTGGAAAAAGTGCTTTGTAAAGGGAATTTTCAGGGTTCCTAAAACACCAATTCATATGTGACTGAAGGGATTGCAAAGTGCTAAGGTTACCTCAAAGCCACACCCGGAAAACACCGTCAGGATACAGTACCTTGAGGAACGATGAGCTCCACCTGAACAGGCAATAGTTATACTGTCAAAGACTATTATCCTGACAGCCGCTAAAAAAAGAAGGGGCACCTTCTGTGCAAGACCAAATCATTCATCGTATAGGGTGGGGGAGGTCATGTACTTTAACCACAAGCAGAATCTATCGAAGCTGCCCTTAGCTGACTGCAGAGGTGGAGCTATGTTCAGATTGTGCCTGCCTGCCCTGCAGTGAGCCCCCACCCCCGAGCCGTGCAGCCTCCCCTGCCGCAGAGCTGCTTGTGAACTGAGCACCATGATAGCCCGTACCACTACAAACGCAGGGATGACTTTATTATCATTCAAGAGTAGGAAAACAAGCAAAGATTGCCTGGTTCCCCACCAGAAGCCTGGCCGCAATTTCAACACTACAGCCCACAGTACAGAGAGTGGAATAAACCCAGCTCTGGAGTATCAGCCCTTGACTGGAGAGAGGGCACAGCCAACTAGCACAGGCTGGACCACTGGACATCATCTCGAGCCAGTAAAATTCCCTCCACTCTAGCAGACTGGAAAGTATATTTTCCATCCTCATGCATTATGGCTGGATTCCTCTGCCTGTTTTCAAATGGAAAAGAAAACCATTTATTGAACAGACAGTTTTTCCTCTTGCTCTTCTAAAATTTCCACGTCCTTGTGGCAATGGGTACCAGTTACTTTTTATATTCTCCTTAATACCCTTGAGAAGGTATTATTTTTGTTCTCAGTACTTCCAGTCTCTTTTGTTCTGATATCTTTCTCTCTCCTTATTGACATTCCCTTTTTTCTAATTTGTAATTCATACTCACTAATATTGGCATTTTAGGTTTTTTACTTCCTTTAATTACTTTCTCATTTTTTCCTTTAATTTCTTCTTTTGCTTACCACTGAACAAAAATAAACTGCCAAACAACACTTACTTGACTTCTTACTTGACCATGGAATCAATCTGATAATGAGTTTGTTTCACAAATTCAACAGGTGGTTTGTTTTTTGGTTTTTTTTTTGTCTTAACCTAGTTTATCTCAGAAATTTTCTCAACTTTGTAACTTTGAAGCATATATATATATACACACAAATAACGTGAATACATAACACAGAATGTAAATGCTCATGGTTTGTTCATAATGAGTATAATAACACCACGGGTCCCAAGGCAACCATCAACTTCAAGTCCAGAGTTTATTCATTTACCTTTAACAGCCACAGTGGAGTTCAAAATAGACGTGTGATTAAGAAATTAGGTAACCCTGACTATATTGGATCAGACACTGGATTTTGCTTGCATCATAGCTAAAATTAGCTACTGTCTGTAAATAGACAGCAGGTAGGTAGGGGACCAGCGCTCTCTTTCGCCACAGTTAAGTGACACTTTCCCAGAGAAACTACTGCAAGACATCACGATTGCTGTGAGAGATCCATTGAGATGTTGGAAATCTCACTCGGAGAAATGGCCTTTCCTGCAGGAAGAGCTGTCCAGAATAATATTATGCTTGGTGAAAAAAGTTTTCATGCTTCTGAATGGCCTTGTCCCTTTGCATCTGAAGTGAATAAGAAAAAGAAACAGAAGTATTTTGTGGCACAGCCTTCATTTCAAAGATGTTCCTTTGAGTTTTGTGAGAGGGATATAAAAGGTAGAGAGCCCAGAGAGATCAAAGGACTACAAATATAAATCCTGAAGTGCAGCAAGTCAGATATACTCAGTGAGACAGAAATTACTAGCTAAATTATTTAACAGTATGAGTAATGTTTCGACTTTGTGCTGCCACTTTTTATGGCATCTAAATCAATTTATTTCTCTAAATAGATCCTGGTGCTTTGCTGCAGTAACTGGAAATTACTTTTACCTCTTCCACTCTATCAGTAAAAAATGAAATTAGCTTTATCATTTCATTATAAAATTTAGCAAATTATGTAATTAAGGAAGAATAAATAATTTGAAACTATGAAAGGGCCAAAACTATGTTCATCTTTCTGAGGCATTACAGAAACATTCTATAACTTTGCAATAAGCCAGGTTATTCCTTTTTTTTTTCTACAGTCTTAAATATGGCTTTCATTATTCACAGCATAATGAGGTAAATAATGAAATAATGAGTCAGCTGTAACTTTCATCACTGAAACCCAGTGTCCACAATGACTATGTTTTCCCAGGACACCTAGGAATGTGGGATTTACATCAGAAAGACATATTGTCACGGTACATAAAATGGGACTTCATTCTTCTTCCTACAGAAGTCTACAGGACTCCTCCACATTAGTACCACAGAGGGCTATCAAAGCACTTTACAATAATCTCTGTCTTAAAAGTGTCTCTTCTCTTCTGCCAGAGGCTATTTTCCTCAGAGGAGTTGGCAGACTGTGGTATGTGCACATACTTCAACTCCTCCAGAGCAAATCCTTAAACTATCAACAAAGATGGGTTTGAGCCATACCACCAGGCTGCAAAGGGAAGGAACTAAAGAGCACTTACTTCTGTCAGCTTTGCAACAGGGTGGCAACCTTTGGCAGGGCTGAGTAAGTCAGCCAGCTGGTATATGGTATGATCAGCACCTCCTCAGTCAGATATTGCCCACATCACCCTTGAGGCTGTGCATCACAGCATTGCAGTTAGAACAACACTCCTTGTATGAGCACTGAAGTCCCTGAAGTGGATGAAAAGACATGCTGAACTACTGGGGCCAAAGGCAACTTGCCTTCGATTAGAAAAAGCCTGGTTAAGAGAGCCTACTGCAGGTTGTCAGAGGGAACTGGGAGGCCCTGAGCAATGCTGGCTGAGGGCCTGTGTGGTGGTTTCCCACAGCTGATGTGCTTACACAATGAGCGGGCTGTTGTCATCCTGAGTCAGTTAGTGCAGGCTGTGCAGCACGTGCACGATGGCTGATATTCTTGCATCAACTGTCAAGGCTGCCAGACATCTGGAAAAGCAATTTTCCAGCTATTTTTAGGGAACATGGTCCAGAGTCTCAAAGGATTCTCAAGAGCCTTGGGCCCTGGGACTTAACAAGGCAGCTATGGAAATCACCCTTCTAGTATCCCAACAGTGAAGAAGTCACTAATATGATCCACATGCACTGATTCACGTGTATTTGGTACAGAAAAGAGACAGAGAGACCTCTTTTCCATGACAGCCCTCCTGTTACTTGTATCTTGATACAGTTGATAAACTATCACATCTAAAAGTGCACTGGCAACTAATTAGGTGTTGAGAATGCTGGAATTATTTGCATGTGTTCTTTGCGAGGCACCACTGTTGCCTTCTGCTTGATGCTCTGGTGACCTGAAGAATACAAGCTGTGCATGAACAGCTCTGTTGGTACATGTTGCAGGTGTCTGCAAATATGAGATGACACATACTCCACAATACCTGAAACACATATCCCCCAGGTCTTCCCAGGATTATTATGGAATCATATTATTGCTCAAATGCACACACAGATTTACTTACTTTAACCAGTACATGTCCTCATCAATGCAGAGCAACCAATATGACACTAGGATCACAAATGTTTTTTTCCTAGATCTACTAAGAAGCTTTTACATATTTCTTTAAGCAACTTAATATTGTTGTATGTACAGAGCAATACTTATTCAATTGGCCAGACCATTTTAGACATGCTATGTGTAAATACACATTTTCACTTGAAGAAGAATGAAACACTATAATAGAAGGCATAAAATACCCTAAGTTCTAAAAGAACATGCATGTCAGCAAAGTCAAAAAATGTGACTACTCAGCTTTTAGCATAGTTTCCCCAAACCAGAAAAAAAAAAAAAAAAAGAATGGAAATGCAGGGAACAGCTTGAAACACAGCTGAATTTATTTTAGAATAGGACCCTCATGCAAGACTGAACTCAGATTGTGTTAATGCTTCTGGCATTTGACAGAAGATTACAGATTGTTCACATGGAAAATTATGGTAATAAAAGGTAAGCTGTGACTCTAAAGTGTTACAAAAGCATTAATACAAATTCATATGTGGACACTTTCATCTCATCATAGGAGGGCTTTTTTCCAGCTTTGGCATTAATTCCTTCAGAATTGATTTCAGCTAGACCAGAAAAAGCAACTCTCACTCTGGAATATGCATCTATATAGACAGTTATATTAGTACGGTTATGTTAGCTTAATCATGCTCTGTAATTTCCAGAGAAAATGTTTAGAGTGGAAAGCAGTTGTAAGGTTGTTGTTATTAACTTTAATTTTTATGATTTAAGTGTGACTGCAGAATTAGTATATTCGATGATGTTCATCTGCCTTTCCATTTGACTAACCTGTGAATTTATATATTGCTCTTGCTTGTTTTTCTCAAATCTCAGTTCAAATCCAAGTATTAGTTCCTCAGTTTCAAAAGACACAGCTTTTAACCTCTCCAACAAGAAGTTAATACAATGAATTCAATTTGAACAATTTCCTCTAATGAACTATTGTACAGATATGAATTTTACTCTTTTTCTTAGTCAGTGATCCTTGGCAATAGGTATGTAAGAATTTAGGATACTATTAATACTAAAACAGGATACTCTTCAAATGACAGAAGCAAAATAAAGTACAATGAGGCAGATAAATGACCTCTGATGTCTCTGATGAAAGACCAGTGTTCAAAACTAGGACTTTTTCTGTATTCAGTCCTACTCATCCTTTACTATCCTGAGGTATAAGATGTGTTACTCACCCTGTTACTTGAGTGTAATTATCTCTATGATGTCGTTATAAATCTAATAGGAAAAAAAAAAAAGCAATTAACATAATACCATTCATATCTCATATAAATACAATAAAAGTCACAAAATAATATTATGGAGCCATAGAATAGTTTGGGTTGGAAGGGACTTTTAAAGGGCATCTAGTCCAACCTCCCTTGCAAGAGCACGGACATCTTTAACTGGATCTTAAGGTTGCTCAGAGCCCCAAACAACCTGACCCTGAATGTATCCAGGCATGGGGCATCTACCATCTCTCTGGACAACCTGTTCCAGTGTTTCACCACCCTCATTGTAAAAAAATTCTTCCTTATATCTAGTCTAAGTCTTCCTTCCTTTAGTTTCAAGTGACCATTATTCCTAATGCACATCAAGTGATCTGGGGGTTTAAAATCCTACCTATAACTGTCAGAGCTAAACAACTTTCACTTGTAACCTGGATTTCCAGCAATGAAGAATTCTGTGAGTTTCATGAAGGATCTGATCTCTCTCAGGTTTCAGTACACACATCTACCCTTAGGATAGTGTATTTTTGTTACTATTATTTTTTTACTACAAAATTGAGGACTGGTTTAGCTAGGAGATAGGCATGTGAAGAGGCTTTCTCAGGAAGAAAAATTGTGTGTGATCCTGAGGTTGTCTGATCTCCCAGCTCTGTGTGTTTTGCCTTCTGATTTGCAAGCTGCATTGTTCCAGGAAATAGCTGTCTTCATAGTTCAAAGCCTGAAATTCAGACTTTAAGCTAGTCTGGTCTTCATTTTTTAATCACTTTAAGGTTTAGCTCTGAGGCCTTCAAGCAACCTGAGGAGTACCCTGGTACTACCCGTAGACATTAAATACTGACTTGACTTATGCACAGAAGACTGACACCACTGAGGGAGCGAGCCTTTATATACTGTACCAGGAGGACAACAAGCACAATTTACACATCTCAGGAAATCAACCAATTTTAATGAAGACAGCATTGCAGTGTATTGCAATGAGCTGCAGCCAGGACCCAGTGGGTAGTTATCTGCAAAACATATTCCATGCCTCTGCTCTCTTCAGTCTGTTATCTTTGTGTTCACTATGCAGAGTAATGCTCACTTTCAAATGATTATTTCACTTTTCCGGCTTCATCTGACACCCAGTCCATCCCTCCAGTCCATTCAGCCTAAGAGATTTCCCTGAATTAAGTGAAACTCTCAAAGGATAAGAAAGATGATTAATCCGTACAAGATCACTGTTGTCCATGGGTATTTTTCTTGTGCTAATGGTTTCCATTATCTTGATAAAACTGCATTAATAAAGCAACAATAAGTGAAGAGAGGTTATTGGCATGCCAATAAGCAGAAATGAAGAATAAATATTGTAGTTCAATATATTTAAGAATGAAATACTAGGAGTCTTTTGGAAAACAAAAAAGACATAATATGAAGAGATAAACAGGTTAGTTCTACAGAGACTGCCTGAACCAAAAAATAAATTCAGCCCAAATCCTGCATTTAGTTCTGTGATCACAAGAACAAGGCCTTCGCTATTGAGTTCAACACATCCAGGCTTTCACAGAGTGTGTAACCCTCTCTCTGATGCTTAATAAACAAAATTGTCATTCCTCCTTTTACTTGTATGTTCCATTTTGGCTACTTTTTAAAGATTGTTTATCTCTGAGAGCTCATCTCTTCTACAGAGCCTCTGTTGACCACCCCAGTTTGAGCACAGGCTCTTCTGGCACAGCAGCCTAGTGAAGACGCAGTGTGCATTCATTGAGGAGGGGTTTTCTGTCAACTTGGTTATGGTTTTTTTTCCCTGCAACATTAATCAAGCCAACAAAACCTCTCTCCTGCAGACACGGCTCTATCAGCAGGGGAGTACGATTATTTTCACACTTGCAGCTGAAATAACTCTGCTGGCAAAACTCCGCAGTGCAGGTCAAATCTGAAAAACAGCTGAGGGAGACTGTATGACTGATAATAAATAATACATGCTCTGAAAGCCACTGCAAGTTATTTAGTTTGTCGGATTTAATGGGACATAGCTGTCCCATGACGGGTTTTCACTCTTCCTGATAATCCAGTTTCTGTGCAGTGTGCATAACGGTGCCGGGTAGTAACAAAATAGAAACCATTATAATGAGTTAATACAGTACCATTTGCACAGTATGCATTTATGATTGCAGCCAGTTCCCTCTAAGCTGCCAAAGAGAAATCTCACAGCTGTAAGCAAGTTTACTATTCACATTATAGGCACTGTCTCAGCAGCCTCCCCTGTGTACAAGATAGGCAGCACTTCTTAAACTTCTTTCCCATGGGCACCTCTACACTGATTCCGCAGGCAGACGCGGTCTGGAGAGATTGGAGACACGCCATCTCCAAGCTAGAAGCTACGTAAAGCTGTTGTCAAGGGCCAAAGCTAATAAACCCTGTGAGAGTATATCAGCTTGGGCTCAACTATGTGCTAAAACATCAGCACGGCTCCCAGCTGACTTAGAATGTCATGAGAGTGAGTTCATATCTGCCTGCAAAAGACTGTAGTGTTGCTTAAATCTCTGGAGAACAGGGTGCTCACTGAAACTCTCTCAATATACTTTGAATGTTCAGGACATAATGAAAATCAGGGGGGGTCTGCCAAACCGCTGGGTAATACTTTTGGAGTTTTATTTTGGGATTCATCACAGTACAAGCAGCTGGAATAAATTCTGTTACAGATGGGGCCATATATGCTATTAAAAGACCTTGGTTTTGAGGTCTTAAGATTATGCAAGCTTCACTTGCTTACAAGGAAATTTTCCCATATCTGGTGTTCGCACAATGCGATTTCTTTGGAAAGTTTCAGCCCTAACGAGTCAGACATTTCTGAGAATAAAGTTAGGGCATCACATTGTTTTACCCATGCTACAATACATACCCATGCCTTTTCACTGAATGTTCTGTTTTCTCCAGGTTTTAGTGCAGGAGCTTGACCTTTATTTAGGGGTCAATTTTTTGGCAGGGAAGAGTCTGACTGGCCAGTGAACTGGCCAGTGATTAAAAAATAATCTCAGATTGTGCATACTGGTGAAGCCTCACTAGTAAACTAACTACTATCTGTAAAAAGTCTAACGTGACTGAATAGCCAAACCACTTGCAGCTCCTCAGACTGACCAAACTGCACATGTGCCACCTATGGGAGACTGTATTTCAGAACGACTTTGTATCTTCTGCTCCCCTTGCTTTGGTGTGCAGCCAGGAGCTAGAACACAGAGAAGAAAACTCTCCTTTGTACTAAGGAGTAAACTGTACTCATCAACTTTAGCGATTTAAATCTTAGATTTCAAGTCTATCGAAATTATCAAAGTTCACTCTATGAAGACACTACTGAGGATTCTTCCTTTCTGAAAATCCTATATATCCTTCTTCAGGTGGGACTTGTATTACACTCTGGAAATTACTATTATCCTCCAGCAATTTGAAAGGGAATTTATACATTTAGCTTAGACTAGATCTCTACTTTGTAAATAGTTGTGGAAAAGCAGGATGCATCTCACTGTAGATGAGCCTTGTTTATTTTGCAAATTGAATGGGATAGTGGGATGGTAACTAAAAACTATCTTATAACACAAATACAAGAGGCCATCAGCTAACATGACAAAGGCTTATGCCATTGTGCTCTTCTGGGATCTTTACACTTCAATACCAGAAATGTTCCTCTAACTGTTCTTGTGTAGATAATGTAGCTCCTGCAGCTGAGCACATTTCACGGAATCTCAGAATTGTAAGGGTTGGAAGTGACTTTCAGAGATCATCTCGTCCAACCCCCTGCCAAACTGAGTTCACCTAGAGCAGGTTGCACAGGAATGCATATAGGCAGGTTTTTAATATCTCCTTCTCTGAGACTCTACCACCTCTCTGGGCAGGCTGTTCTACTGCTCTGTCACACTCAAAGTTAAGAAGTTTTTCCTCACGTTCAGACAGAACTTCCTGTGTTCCAGCTTTTACTCGCTGCCCTCTGTCCTCTCACTGGGCACCACTGAGAAGAGTCTGGCCCTATCCTCTTGACACCTGTCCTTTAAATATTTATAAGCATTGATAAGATCCTCTCTCAAGTCTTCTCCAGGCTAAACAGACCCAGGTCTCATCCTTTCCTCATAAAAGAGGTGCTCCATTCCCTTGATCATCTTTGTAGCCCTGTGCTGGACTTTCTCTAGTAGTTCCCTGTCTTTCTTGCACTAGGGAGCCCAGAAATGGACACAATACTTTAGATGGGGCCTCACCAGGTCAGAGTAGAGGAGGAGGATGACTTCCCTCAACCTGCTGGCCATGGTCTTCTTAATGCACCCCAGGAGAACACTGGCCTTCTTGGCCACAAGGGCACATTACTGCCTCATAGTCAATTTTTTGTCCACCAGGACTCCCAGGATCCTCTCTGCAGAGCTGCTGTCCAGCAGGATAGCCCCCAAGCCATACTGGTGCATGGGGTTATTCCTCCCCAAGTGCAGGACCCTACATTTGCCCTTGTTGAATTTCATCAGGTTCCTCTCTGCCCAACTCTCCAGCCTGTCCAGGTCTCACTGAATGCCAGTACAGCCTTCTGGTGTGTCAGCCACCCCTCCCAGTTTTGTGTCATCAGCAAACTTGCTGAGGGTACACTGTCCCCTCATCCAGGATGTTGGTGGATATATTGAACAAAACTAGACGATGACAATACTTTCTGATGACTATTATATGTAATCATTCACGAAATGTGTTTAAGCTTATATAGCCATTAAAGATGATTTCTTCTTCTGAATAATGTTCTTTTTAACTTTTATTCAGCTACACACATGTCAGAACTGGATGCTGCACTACCCTTGCTCCTGAAGCTGTGCTAGCTCAGGAAAATCCCTTTCCCAGCATCTGTTACTGCTCATCAACTAGATTCTTGAACAACCAAATCCTCAGTACATCACTGATTATTACTTATCACTTATTGTACTGTACAAAAGACGTATAATATGCTCACATTATGACAGAAACAGTCACTTCTAGGAAGTCATTTCAGAGCTTTTCCTCAACCTCCACAATGTACTTTGTATTTAATGTAATACGATAAAAAAAAAGCCAAAACCAAAAAAAAAAACCCCAAAAAAAACACTAATACTTTATCTGTAGAACAGATACAGTACAAGCTGTAGAAGCTTTCCCATACCAGGGATTTCCTCCAACTCTATCTAAAAACAAGTAAGGAAGAAATTATTTTTCTCCCATGTTAATGTGGACCCTGATCTCTGTTCAAGACAGCTAACACAACTATGAAAAGATGTCTACTGGCCATCAAAAGAAAGTCCAAATGTCTTTAAAGGCCCTGAGTGCATCATTAAGATTTATTGGTCCTGTGCAGTGCCCCCAGAGCCTCCACCAACCCAAGGCCCATGGGATCAAGAGCTCCATTTCAGCCCAGCCCATGGCCACCAGTCCCTGCCCCTGTGATGCCACAAGCTTGTTGACCTCCAGCAACTCACGTGCCTGCCCTGCTTGGTCACTTCAGTGCCCACAGCTACTGTGGCCTGAAAAACATCTCAGTGAGATTGATAGGTTACAAATACTACCATATTCATTTATACAATAACCAGTGCTTGTGAAATAATTACTTTCTTATTGCTTTCTGTAATTAAGAAAACATACTTTAAATAATTATTTATTTATATTATTAATTATTGTGATTTTACTAAGAATCTTATTAAGCAAACCTGTTGTTCCCTTAGACTCTCATGGATTGCATTCATTTTCTGAGAAGAATGGCTTCCAATTAAGAAAATAATGAGAAGGGAAATTCTGATTCTTGCAGAAGCCTAAAAATCTGCATGTCTAAATGCTTGCTAACCATCGGGCAAGCAAGCCACATACAATATTTTAAAACACACAGCATTAGTTTCTATATTGCATTAACCAAAATTAGCTGAAGGTGTGGTTTATTATCAGGTGCTTTGGAATGTTTAGGTTCCTTTAGGTAAAGGGAAGGTATAAATCTTTTTCCTTAAGGTGGAGAATATTTATTATTTTAAAAAACTTAATATGGGATTGTGACGGGCTGAGTCAGGTGGCTGCTCAGGGCATCAGTTTTAAAGAAAAAATAAATTAGTCTAGTTTTTAAATTATAGAAGAATAAAAATATGCAAAAATCCTCTTGGATGGAAAAAGTGTTGATTTGAACAAAATGTTCCTGTATTCATTTCTTAATTTGTTTTCTTTCTGGAAAAAAAAAATAATCATTTTTTGTCCATTAATACTGCTAGGAAAGAATTTAAACTTTCTGAAGGGTTGCTAATGTCTCTCTATGTGTAGAATAAACATAGTGTCACCCCCAATCAAAGCGTTTCAGCTTCATTAGGGAGACATGCTGGGGACAGCATGTTGGCAAACTCATTAGCAGTTTCTTGTTGCAATCAAATTTGTCCTGTCCTTAGTTGCCAGACATATTATAATGGGGAGAACAAAACCTTGTAACTATTCTTCCCCATTTATTAAATTTTGTACTGAATGCCCCATCTTTGTTTTATATGAAGCCATCCACAAAGGCTGGTAGAGTGTAAAAATGCTCACGCTGAAAAGAATTTCATTAGGCAACGCTGGACATAGATTAGAATTACTTCTTTGAAATTGCTCTAAGTGACAAATCCGAGATGCAGGCAGACTGTTGCGTTTAATTTTCTCTATACTATGACATGCAGAAAACCACAACTCCCTGTTTGAAGAACGCAGATACTTCCAGGAACTTTCTATCAGTAGAATACCTGACCTCTAGGTTACACTAATTTGTCTGGGTGACCACTGGTGACACAATACTCCCAAAACTTTTGTCACTTGTGTGTCTCATAAGTCTATTGATACCAATGCACCTCAGAGCTCATTTCCACACGGTGGGTCAGTAAAAATTCGTTGTTGCCATTGTAGGTGAGGTCTTGAGGAACACCAGAGCTGGAACAAGGTATGGGAGTGGGGAGGATGGACCAGCTGGTCAGAACTGGGGAGGGGCTAAAGGAAGGAAGATGGAGAAAGGAGGCTGGGCTGAGGTAAGAGAAAAGGAGACAGGAGAAATGGAGAGAGGGGGAACTGGAAGGTGCAAAAGTGAAGGAAGCTCTCCCCCTTTCAGCCACAGCAAGTAATCAGCTCAGCTCTCCGTGGAACTGAACCTTGAAGTCTTAACGTTTGAAAGCATTGGTCTTCTAGTACTATTAGATATGGTATAAATTGATAGAGAGTTCCCAGAAGAAATTAAAGCTATTTTATGTTATCTTAAACAGCTAATACAAATTTTCCCATGAGTTTCTCATATTTGCAAAAAATCAAACCTAAGAACAAATTCACTGACTTTGAAACACTATTCAGCTGCAAAAAAATTACTTCTTATCTGTATATTTTAAATTCTTTATTTAATAACCAGCATATTGCTGGAAAGCAATACAACACAACAGTAATAAAAACTATTTTTATCATGAAAATTGAATATGAAATCAGGAAATGGAATTTATTTTTACAATATCTGTTTGTTTAATGGAGATCTGGAATACACCTCTTCAGACAGCAGTACAGAAACATTTATTTTCCATCCAAATCTGAATTTGTCCCCATGTGTTGCGTTATTGCTGACAAAATGGGCATAATGTAATATAAATGCAACTACGGAAGAATTCAAATATCTGTTTACTTGTCCTGATTCAGAAAAATTCTAAAAATGAATGCTGATAATCATTTTATTGATCATTGACCAATGAAAATCAGATTTCAGGGACATACTTAGAGTGTTGTGTTAGCAAAAATTGCATTGTAGTATAAGAAGACAATCTTCATTTTGATATAGTGAATTTGGTAAAATCACAAGTATCAGGAAGAAAAATACAATTTTTATGTCCTTGGTTTGCTTGACACAATAGTTTAAACTATTTTCCTCTGAAAAGCCTTCCTGTCTCCTTAGCTGTTAAGTCTGGATACATTATGATTGCATGATAGTACAAATTTCATGACATTTTTCCTTGGGGAAACAAAAAATGTTACTTATCAAATACTTTGGATAAAATGTTATTACTAACACCTTTCAAGATAATACTTTGCTTTTTGTTATAAAACTTTGATATTTTACTAGCCCCGAATTTGAAAGGGCTACCTCACAGCTGAAATGTAACTGTTGACAATGTACATACTGCTAGAGGACTGGAAAGCAAAATAAAATGTGTTTGCACAAAACTGCTGCTGAATGTTTATATAAACATGTTTCACTTGGCACTGCAACAGATAAGAAAAGTGCTACAGTAAACCACCAAAGTCCCACTGAGGGAACGATACGCAACAGCAAAGGGCTGGGAAAATGCTGCTGTTCCTTTTGAGGGCTGCGGGTGGGAATGCTCTAAATCCACAAAGTCCATTTCTTGGCAGGCGGCTCTTCAGGGAAGCTCAGAGCCAGCAAACAGAAAGCCTCCACTTCAGAACACAGTGCACTGCCTATATGAGCTGTTCATGATGTTAACTGGCTCTCTAATCCATAAGGACTGTACACCATCGCTAAATACATAACATTACCTGCTTTATCATATACCTTTGTTTTTCCCTCCATCCTTAGCACCTCACTATAAGGTGTAGCGGAATTGGAGTGATGAAATTGTCTTCTATCAACCCATAAGCCCTCAGGGATACCTGTTATCTTCTTTCTAAGGTATTTTTCGGCTACACAGTTTTCACAGACAAGACATCAGGAATTTCAATTTGCCAATCAGACAGAGGTCAGCATTCCATTTAATAACAGAGACCAAACAAGAATTAAATTGAGAAATCCTTACAGCCAAGAGACATCCGAAGAAGAGAAAGAAATGGAAATATAACACACTAAGGAGTCTCCAGGTTCTCCCAACCAATAGAAATGTATCTGTTGTTGTAAGAAGGTGAAATCCTACTGTTAGTTGGCATATAAATAATTAAAAAAACCCCAAAAACATATTACAAGGGGGGATTTGAATGATAATTACTTCAGTGTGTACTATCAGCTCTTCTTCTTAGCAGAAGAAAGGAAGTATCTGGAAACATTTGAGAAAGACCATATACAAATCTCAGGTAATGTGCTGTTTTCTCTTTGTGGCATGATGCATAAATCTTCTTTTATATAAAAAGAGATCTTGAGCCATTGGGCCATTGGGTTTTGTTTGTTTGTTTGTTTGTTTTTCAAGGAACTAATGTTTCTTTGGAAATTCTGTTGCCAAAAGTTCATAGCCTTCATCTCAGAACCATTTTTTTTGTTTGTTTGCAGAGCAGACACAGGTGTCGGCTTGGTGCTAAGCTCAAAGAATCAGCACAATGTTGGTTCCTTGGTGTTGCCTTTTACAGCAGATTGCCTTATGCAAATCTGCACCTCTGGAGGGGTGGAACCACCACATGACAGATATATAGGATGACAGATATATAGGAAGAATAAATGTGGAAATAAAATTTCCTCACCCGGTAATCTAAGATCTTGATCTATGTGAAAAAACTTATACCTGCATTTGACAGCCAAATAACCAGCTTAAACGAAAGGAACGTAGGTTTAAGAACAATATTACGTTTTCATTGCATGGCAACTGAAATCAAAGACTGTTGGTAGCCCTGTTGCTAAGTCAGTCGGGTTACTGGAGATTTGCCAGGACACAGGAAGCCTTTCAGTGAAGTTTGGTTTTCCTAATATCCAATCTAAACCTCCCCTGGTGCAATTTGAGGCTGTCTCCTCTTGTCCTTCAGATAAGATAAGATAATTACTCTTCACACACACATCTCTTGCTCTACCTCTTCATTAAAGACCATTCCTGGCTCTTTCTCCAATCATTAACATGTTTACAGAATTACTTCTTGTTGCCCTTTATGTTGCTTTTGCTCTCTGCATATTGCTATTCTATAACCTTTCTGATTAGATCCCTACTTCCCCACACCATTTTTTCATACTCATCTTCACTCATCTGACAGTTTCCTATTTTTCTTTTTTTTTTTTTTCTTCTCTTTAAGAGCTCTTGATTTTGTTAAGATGATTTATTACCACTTTTCTATCAGCCTTGGAGATGCAAACTGGGCAATGCTTAACAGGATGCTCTCACTAACCACATGCAACACGGTTATGAGTTATAAAAAAAATAATATGACCTTTCTCAGGGCTGCTAAATATTACCAAGTCAAAGTAAAGGGAGAAGGGTGTGTATTTACCAAAAAGCAGCTTGAAGTTTAAATCTACTTTTGCTCCTGCTCCTGCACACATATCAATTATTTGCTAATATGGCTGCTAGCTATGTAGAAACAAGCTAGCTTTACCCAAACAGCAATAAGCCTCCCATGTCATCCTACAATTTCCTCAGATATCCAGAAACAATAGTCAAGACATTTCAAAATAAACTGTGAACAAACATATGCAACCCACTAGCTCTTTGCAGCACTAAGAACGATAAGGCTCAGAGCCAAAGGCAAATGATTACATCACTGATGCTGGTACAGAAGCTCAAACCTTGTGATTTCATGCAGGCTTGGGTGCAGTCAACTGAAAGCCTCTCATTCACTAACATGCTTTACTCACTGACACCATGAGTTAGTGCTTCACCAGGGGGTCCTCTGCTTTCTGTCTTTCCTGACACTAACAGTCACATTTCTTTCTGACATTAAAATCTCTTTCAGTGCTCCCTTTTGACCACTCAGCTAGGTTAGTCATGGAGAGCTGTGAAACAGTTGCTGATTTCAACTGGACAGTGAAGTCCAGTGTGGGCACAATTTACATGTCAGGGTCTGGAGTGCCCCAGCGCCTTGTAACACCTGCACCAGGCGTGAGGCCAGCTCCAAGGTGATGGTCATAGTAAAAGCCACAGGGCAGCAAAGAAGAACATCAGGAAACCACATTAGTTGCTGCTGCCCTGGGCCAGGAGACATCTGAGGGTGGTTTCTAAGCACCCTGCCACTCACAGTTCCTCACCCACCTGAGGCACCCTGGTAGCATAAATCAGGCCTACACCTCCATATTGCACCGAAGACCTGTTCTACATGTACTACTTCCTCACATCTGTCTCATCTCTTTTACTCAAAATATGTACAATCTGATTCAAAACTCAAGACCTGGCCCAGTCCTAAGTTTCAGACCCACTGCTATTGTCCTTACCCTCGCAAAACTCTCATTTACATGGGAGTGGTCTGGAGACAGAAGCACAAACCAGTTGAGGCAGGAAGGTGCCCCTGGAGATCATCTAGTCCAAAACTGCTCAGCGCAGGTTGCTCAAGACCATGTCCAGCCAGGTTTACAGTGTCTCCAAGGATGGAGCCTCCGCCACCTCTCTGGGCAGCCTTTTCCAGTGTTTGACCAACTTCATCATAACAATAAATAAATAATATGTATATAAAAAATGAAATTTCCTGTATTTCAATTATTCCTATTTGTGTTCCCTCTTGTCCTGTCACTAGGCACCTCTGAAAAGAGGCTTTGTCTTCCATGGGATAAACGTCCCATTCAATATTTATACACACAGATAAGATACTCTTCAGCATTCTTTCCTCTTGGCTGAGCAGTCCCAGCTCCCTCAGCCTCTTCCCTTATAACAGATGATCCAGTCCCTCAATAGCCTTCATAGCCTTTAACCAGGTAAGTCCATGTCTGCCTTGTACTATGGAGAACAGAGCTGGACTCAGCACTCCAAATATGCCTCACCAAGGCTGAACAAAAAATGAAGGATCCCCTCCCTCCATCAGCTACTGTTGACACTCTGCCTAATGCAGACCTGTTGGCCACCCTCGCCACAAGGGCACATGGCACATGGTATGGTCATTTTCACGTTCACCAGGACTCACAAGTTCTTTTCTGCCAAGATGCTTTCCAGAAGGTCGTTCAAACAGCGTTATTCCTCCTCAGATGAAGAACTTGTCATTTCCAGTTGATCAACTTTATGAGGCCTATTCCTCCAGCCAGCCAAGGTCCCTCTGAATGGCCGGACGCCCATCTGGTCTATCAGTCACTCATCCCAAGTTACCTATTCTGCCCAGAAAAGAAGTGGGATCTTCTAATAAGGTCTCCTATTCAGCAGAATTATAGTGCAACAGAGGATTTTGTCAACATTGTGTTCTAAGTAAATTCAAGACGTGTGCTTGGAGGACTGTACAGAATAAATATAAAGTCCTAAGGCTTTTGTTAACAATCAGAAGGTACATAGTGCTGCGTTTTATAAAATCATGTCAGTGGAATTCTGACAGCATGAAGTAACAAAGTGCTAAATAAGTCAATTTCAGTCACCTGAATTTACATTGGATTTTATACTTTGGATATTTACTCTTTTTGCATGCTCATTAAATGTGAACACATGCCATTTTGTTGTCACTAAGTGTGTGTATCAAATATATATTATAAACCGCATAACAGACTTCAAGGAAAAAAAAATTGCATTGCAAAGATGCTATTTTGTTGAGAAGTTCTGGAGAGATACTATAAACCACAGAAAAGAAATCTGAGTTGCTTCTGATGTTACAGGGATGCTGAGATTGCTAGAAGAGCCCTGTTAAACATAGTTGCTTATTTATTTTTTATATCAAATGGACTTTTAAAAGCTCTGATGGTATTCAAAAATAAAAAGTCACTCATCTATTTCCTATTCATCCTCTCTTCTTAAAAGTATGGAAATATATTCCAAACTCACAGGGTAGCATCTAGCAATGTAAATCCAAAATCACTTATTTCAACAAATATCGGGGGAACTGGGATTTTCCTAACAGTAGTCAGGCTCTCTTTTAAAAATGGTACTATTTAATCAGCTAGTTGTTTTTCTTCCAGGATGTTAGTCTGAATATTCTCACATCCTTATCCACTAAGAAACAAAGCTACTCAGAACCCCTGAAGAAATTTGCTTCTTTTGTTGCCCCGGTAGGGATCTGGGCACATAATCTTCAGTTCCAAGGTTTATTGCTATCTTAAATAACTTGAAAATTCTTGTCATACAATGCTGGGGACTTTGTGGTTGCTAATGTGCAGGGGAGAACTGCACTGTTAAAGTACCCAGTTTGTTTTTAATTATTCCCCCTTATTTGTTTCCTTTTCTTTTCCCCTTAATTTCTTTCAAAACCACAGAAGAGATTGCGAGATATATAAATACTCAGGAACAGAAGAATAATTATAGCGTTTTCATAGGTCACATGGAGGCCACAAATCAAACTTAAATATACACTATGAAAATAATGGTATAGGACTAACATGCAGCCTGGTGTCCTTACTGCAGGTTATAGAATAGACGTACAGTTGCAATTACTTTGTAATATCTGGCTTTGATCAATAGCACACTTGTGTGATCTACAGTGGTTCGGGTGAATACCTTCACAGATGCAAAATGGTGCTTTCTAAACAATTCACAATACAACTGGAACACACATCAAATCCTGACAGTGTTTGGGAAGGAAGTGTAGCAAATAATAAATTAATTTCTGAAAGCACAAAGCCATTTAGATGTGAGCAGTCAGTCATTCAGAACTCTAAACATTCCAATGTTGCTGTGCTGGAATACTAAAGGATTATAAAACAATCTAAAATATTTGAATCAAGTTAATATATTACACGGCGATATTTAAACGCACTTGAAAATAGCCCAAGAGTGTATAATTCATTAATGTGGTATAAATTCACATAATGCAGTGAGCAATTGCTAAGGGAAGCCTGTCTGCTGATGTGAAGATTTTGCAAGGCAGTGCTCCAGTGCAGCAGCAGGGCTAGGGGCCCTTACAAGGCTCAGCTCTTTGGGAACCTCACTCATCACCAAATCGCAGAATGATATGAAGGGACACCTCTGGAGATCATCTAGTCCAACCCCCCTGCCAGAGCAGGTCCTCATAGACCAAGTTGCACAGGAACATGTCCAGGCGGGTTTTGAATGTCTCCAGTGACGAAAACTCCACCTCTCTGGGCAGCCTGTGCCAGTGCTCTGCCATCCTCAAAGTAAAGAAGTTCCTCTTCATGTTTCGATGGAACTTCTTATGTACAAGTTTGTGCCCTTTTCCCCTTGTCCTGTCACTGGGCACCACTGAAAAAAGACTGGCCCCATCCTCTTGACACCCTCCCTTTAAGTATTAATTAAATCCCACTCCCCCCACCCCCCAGTTTTCAATTCTCCAGACTAAAAAGAACCAAGTCCATCAGCCTTTTCTTGTAAGAGAGATGCTCTAGTCCCCTAGTTCAGTGCTGCTATTACCAACCAACTCCTCTGCCTAATTAAGAGGCAATTTTAATGGGCCCTAAAGAGAAGCTAATACAGCCCTACATGGCCAAGAGGAATATTGCTCCAGATCTCAAGACAGGGGGACTGGAGGGGAGAAATGGCCAAATACACTGGAAAATGTTGTACAGTTCCCCACAGAGGTTATGGCTTCTTTGAGACATCAAAAGTTTCAAAACTTGGTGGCAAAAGAAGATGAAGGTGTAAAAGGAGGAGGGAGGGAAAGTTTGTGTTGTTTTCTTGTTATCAGACTAGCCCTTTCACTGCTGAAATTTGTCACTTTTCAGGAGATGAAAAAAGTCATGGAGCAGGAAATGTTGGCTGATGAGGACATTAAGGCCTGTGTCTGACACAGCACTTTAGAAACCCCTTGGTTTTACCTTTGATGACAAAGAGATAATAAACCAGTTACATTTATGTGAAAGTATGACATACAAAGGAATGGTTTAGTGCAAGTTACAATTTAGCTGTGCAAACACAATCCACAGCGTAAATAGGAAAACCTAATATGTGAGTTTGAAAGACAGCACTCATAATAACCCGCACTATTCTTGGCAGTAAATGATACTTGATCTATTTCCCCTTTGCTTGTTTCAAGGAAGTTATGTATTTATAAGTAACTTTACTTCTATCACATTAAACAACTGCAAAAAAAAAAGGCTTTGTAAGGCACGCTTTCTTTGTACATGTACGCTGTGACTAAATTTAGGGTGTATATATATATATATATATTATATTTTTCCAGAAAACAGTATGGTATCATAGTTACTGTGCTAGCCACAACTTTGCTTTCTTCCATTTTTTTAAGTCTCGTCAGTTCTTTTACACTGAGATAGGTTTTGGACTTCCATCTCCCATTCAGCTGGAATCCTTGTTTCTCCCCTTCCTGGTCCTGCTCCTGGGCTGCAAGATAATGACAATTATTGCATCCCAGAAAGGTCTGGCTGGATACTCACTTTTGTACTTCATTCAGGATTTAGGAATGGACTTTCAGAAGGTACCCTGGAGTTAGAAGCAATCGTGTACCTGCTGATGACAATCTTTTTTAAATCAAATGACTGTTTACTCATAGATATGAAAGCAGATATGACAAAAAAATTTCAAAATTATTTCTATACCACCACAGAAGTTGGGAACAAACTGAAGTTTTTGACTTTTTCATGAAAACAGAAACTCATTCAGTTTATCAGGAAGTTAGTTTCTTCAGGTGGGTTTCTTACTGCTGTTCTGGTGCATGCTTAATTATTTATACAAAGTGAGACGTCTCCATTATATGGAGCCCAATGTTTCCCCACCTCATGTATGCAAAGTAGGAGAGCAGGGATTTGAATTCATTTGCAAAAATCCAAGGAAACTACCTACACGGCAAATCTATTAGCTCTACTAATGGGTTTATTTCTGTGTGGAAATTCCACCTTGGAATAAAAATACCTCTCCCAATTTAAATTTTCTTAAACTATATCCTTTAAAAATGATTAATTTCTGAGGAGAAAGTTTGCATAACTGTAAGATTTCCCCAGTGAGTTCTGCTTAAGGATTGATCTACTTTTATGCCTCCACTCTTTTCAGAAAGGCTCGATGACAGTTTGCCCTCTTCCAATATGGCTGTGATATTTCTTGTCCTCTGATCACAAGAGTCTTTTTTAAAGATTTGCATTGCCCTTTTGAGCTTTTGGCTCTAAGCCTTCACAAACAAACCGTGCACTGCATCTGGAATCAAGGCAGAAAGTAATCCATAATTATTAGTTAAATATTGTCTCCTAGCCCCTGTGAAGTTATTTTTCACCTATTGCCTTTCCAGGTTGTTTCCCAATCACCTGCTATTAAGTTAAACAGATAAGGTCAAGTACTACATATTCAAACAACCTGTGGCAAGCATTTGTAAATTATTACAGAAAACCTCCCTGCCTTGCAAAGAAAGGCAGATTCTTGGAGACTTAACCTACAATGCTATATGCCTGTCTCCGTTGTCCAGACAAACTGCAGGGAGATTGTTGAATTTCAGACATGCACATAGCTTGCACCTGGCTGGGAGTTTCCTTCATTCCTTAAAAATAAATTTAACAATTGTCAAAGCTTCTTCTTTCTCCACAATAGAGTTTCTGAATCACAATTTATGTCTCTCTCCGCGTATCCCGATTAGCTGCCTTTGATAGACTAACCTGATCTACTTTTTCTGTCTTGTACATTTCAAACACCTTTCCACCACCAGAACAGCTTTTGCTGTACTTTCTTTCACATTCACCTGCCTCCTAATAAATCTGAGCTTCCACACAAGTTGCTGAACAGCCCCTTCCTGCAGATATCTTAGGAGGCAGTAGCCATTAAGGTCAAATAAGACCAACCCAAAGAAGGCATCTTACTCTCTCAAGTAACCTAATGGACCTTACCACTATTTTTCGTTCATAGCACATAAATTACAAGTGGTATTATATTAGTACAAACTTGAGGCCATTTTTCTGAAGAATATTCTGGTCTAAGACACAGGCAGTTTCTGAAATTTGCACCTTTCACATCATTTATTTAGTAAAATATTTTTAAAGTTGCAGCTGAGTCATAAAATGCCCTGTCTTTTATTTTTATTGCCTTTAAACCTAATCAGTATCTGTATATTGAATTACAAAAAACAGTTTCATTTTAGAAAATAAATAAATTATTAGATTACTGAGTTATGTGTCTACAATTCAAAAATTACTTTCTGATGATTCAGATCAAACTGTAAATAGAATATAAAGTTATCTGTATTTCAAAATCAATTACAATACCATGATTTAATATGTACCTTTTGTTCTAAATGTATTTGAGTCTTCTCTGAAGTCTTTGTTCATAGCACTGAAGAAGCTTTTCTAGTCCTAAAAAGTATTATCAATATAAACAATAAAAGTTTTTCTCACTGATGCAACTGTTATTGCATACAAAAAGAAAAGATTTTCTTTTGAAAAAGAGAAATTGAGCTAAAATTCTGTCAACACTGCATATAAAATTTCCTATTTTCATGTTCAGCTTTTAATTGCTATTGGCAAAATTTAAACATTCCTTGAAACATCAGAGTATTGACATTTGAAAATCATATGGGTTTTGTCATGCCACTTGGACAGTCCTTAATATGTCACTGTTCTCTTGGCAAACGTACTACTTTGGCTGCAGACAAGAGGCAACTGAAACAACTTGGAGTACCTTTTAAACAATTTTATGTAATGAACCCATCTCAGTGTAGGTTAGTGATCAGGGCAAACTAAAATGCTGGTGATTGTTGTAATTTATGAAAATTGCTCATATCCTGAAGTAATTTTTGCAACAAGGGATTACTGGAAATTAGAAATTACTCAGGAATAACCTATTTTGTCTCTACAGATGGCTGAAAGTATGTCACTCATAAAGATAATAATTCTGAAGAGATCAAATGGGTTTACAACTTTTCCATGTGGAAAAGGTAAAAAAATATCATAAACATAAAAATTCACGTCCACTAAACATACCTCTTACTGTGGCAAATGGAATACAAAATGAAATATGTCTATGCAAATTATTTGGGACATTATTTTTTTCCTTCTCTATACACAGTCCTTGCTTGTACAGTGTATCTCTGTCTTCTCAGCTTTTCAATTCTAAGAGTATTATACTGCCAATGGTGTTATATTACAGAGAACATAACACAATTTTGTAATTTTCAAAACCCCTTTTCTTCTCTCAACTTTGTTTTTTGACCTGTTGTCTTGAGTTGATAAAAATTGATGCTTTAAAGAAATAAATAAAAATCTAATTATGTAGACAACAACATTTTTCTGTTTAGTTGAATATTCTTTCTTTTTCTTTTAACTCAGGTTTTGTCTTTCACAGACAGAAACGAATGGATAAGGGCTTTATTGAAATACTTCTTAATGTCTGACTGGTATTTCTGAAGAGTAGTTTTTACTATCAGTTCAACAACACATTGGAAAGACTGTCCTCTGTAGAATGAAGTTTTTTTGGTTTTTTTTAGAAGAGCTCATACTAAGCACCAATGGAGAATAATAAAGATTCTGTCAAGGTACTGTCAGATATATTATGTAATTTCTTTTGTTTAAATCCTGATGGCCTCAGTGTCAGGTCTCAGGTGACATACATGAAAGCATTAACTTTTAATTATAGGTCAAGATCCATTAAAGAAGCTGAGACATGTCTGAATTATTACAAACTATGTCTCGTCTTTCTATTCCTTAAATTGTCTCTGTGACTGTACTATTACCTCATTCCTTTTTCTGCTGATTGTCAGGTGTCTGTTACTACAAAATGAAAGGCAAAAAGTACTGATACCCAGCACAGCAATCCAGCAAAAACTGAAGCCCCAGAGCATCGAATATGAGGCAGCAGCAATGTAAACTTCAAAAACACTGCATATTTATTGGGAGCTTCACTTTCATTTTCACAGAATAAATGGTATTTTACACTCCACATCATTTAGAACTCGATC
Source organism: Nycticryphes semicollaris (assembly GCA_013400055.1). Classification (NCBI taxonomy): domain Eukaryota; kingdom Metazoa; phylum Chordata; class Aves; order Charadriiformes; family Rostratulidae; genus Nycticryphes; species Nycticryphes semicollaris. The sequence goes on along the minus strand of VXBJ01004008.1, from coordinate 705,726 downwards.
TCTCCACTGGCAAGCCAGGCTGTTATTTTTGTGAATCATTCCGAGTCATTTATAACCAGGCCACTGCACCACTGACAACAGCACCTTTGAAGTCAGGGAGGGATTATTAATTCACTGTGAATTTTCTGAGCAACTTTATCGTCTTTCCATACGCATCCAATAAAAATCATAGAGGCAAAAATGAAGGTACCAGTCACAAACCAAGAAAATTAAGCTAACAAACTCTTCAGTATCAGATGAAGGACCAAAAGTTAGCAAGCACCAATTCTCAGAAGCACACAAAAAACCCCAACCTACCTTTAATTTTTCATGTGGAACATTAGTGTTCTAGGGTTCTTGAAACACATCTACCACGGGGTGAGATCCAAGCCCACCCAAAGGCCCAGACCTCTGTGAAAAAAGACCCGCCACCCCACACCCCCATCCTTGGGGACACGGTGAAGGGGAAAGTCGTAACTTTTTTTGTGTCATTTTTAGCACTCCATCAAAGGGCCCAGTTGGCAGGAGGGGAGGGAAAGTGACTTCCCCACGACAAGAAAAGCCTGCTGTAGCCAAATTTGATACAAACTGAATGACTGGAAACGCCAGGGGGCTACGTTTTGGCTCGGTCAGGGCTGAGGCCATGGCCCCTAGCCCCCTGTTTCCGATCGTTAACGGGGTTCGCTGAGCCCCGGGCCAACGGGAGGCCCTCGAGGTGGGTTGTGGAAAAGGACACCCTGCGCAGGGGAGGGGGCTGCTGATCCTGCGGCCAGCTCGGTAGAGGACCTCGACTCAAACCACTGAGCAGGAACGAGAAAGACGGTTGCGAGTGGGCAACCGATGTGACTCTCGGGTGCGCCCCGCCTCAGGGCCGCCCTCCCCTCACGGCCCCTGGCGGCCAGCACAGGGGAGCGGCCCGCGACGCATGCGCGGTGGGGTTGCCTGCTCCTCCGCCGGGCCGGCAGTTCGTGGGCAGCGTGGCGGTAGACGTGGGGTCCGCGGCGCTCGGTCACCTCCGCCGCTCGTACCCTGTCTGCCAGCGGATCCCCGCCTTGGGCGGCAGCGGTGAGTGCGAAGCAGCGCGGGTGGATGGTCGGTTGGTCGGTGAGAGCCTCAGCGCCACGGGGGCTTTTGGCCCCGTCCCGCCGTCTGGGCCGGGCGCAGGGGCGCAGGGCTGCCAGTGGCGGAGAGCTGGACGGGTGGGAGCGTCCCGGGAGCGGAGCGGGCAGCAGCGCCGTGGGGCCTGTGGGGACACCCAGAGACAGAGGCGCTGCCGCCTGCCTGATCGGGGCAGGGCTCCGTGGGGTGTCCTGGGGCTGTGCGTGGGGCCGGGGGTTCCATGGGGGGCTGGGGCGGAGAGGTCCCGGCGTGGCCCGCGGGGAGGCCCTCGGTGGGGAGAAAGGGCGAAACGTCCCACCCTGGCCGCCCTCCGCCCCTTGGCGGGTTCCGGCGGCTGCTGAGTCCGGCGGGGCCGCGCCGAAAGCTTCTCTCGAGGGGTTTGTGCCGTTTCCAGTTAAGCCAGGGAAGAAAATGTTTTGACTGTATTTAACAAAGGAAAATTCCCGTGGAGTTTCTCTTTTGAAAGAGGTTAATGGTTGGCTCCAAAACGGGCGGCTGATAAATTTCTCTTTTTAAAATCTTAAAAAAGCACCACCACCACCACAACAAACCCGCGAAGTGCAACCACAACCATCTGAAGCTTTCATATTCCTGTTAAAACTTTTTTCACTTTTGGCAAGGTCTCCCAAAGACTCCACCTGTATCAGATCTTCAGCAGCCAGGGCAGTCACTGCAGCTGAAGCTTTAAAGACGGTGAGCATGGGTAGGTGTATTGAGGATACGAGTGCAATTCTCCAGGGGTCTGATGGAGCTCTCCTAGCCTAACGCTGGCAAGGGAATGATTTGTTCATATCCGCAGGAAACAGCAGGGGTACAGGGAGCTTCATTGTCATCGCAGTTGAAACTGTGATTGAGTGTTGCATTGGATGAGGGGTGAGAGAGCAAGCAGTGGCTAGGCTTGTTGGGAACAAAACGCAGAGGAATGGACCCAATGAGTAAAGGGAAGAACTCAGTGGGTAAATGAAGACACTTGAAAGAATCTCAAGTTTTCATAATCTTGTTTTCATAGATAATTTTGGGGGAGAAGAGGGGCAGTTATGCAGATTATGGTATTCCAGATTAAAATCAATACCTCACGTTTGGTTTTTTTTTTTTACTCTAGGCTGGCACTGGCACTGTAAAAAACCCACAGAACTAGTCATGCTTTTCAGTGGCCTTGCTGCTTGTTGCCACTTTGTGTACCATCTTCTCCCCTCACTGGCATCATTGTTTATACAGCGGTGGGATGAAGAGGCATGGTGCATCACCCACAGTTTCACACTAACCTTTTAAACATCTTTTCTGATTAATTTAGTACTTGCATCTGGTTCTCTGTGCTGCCATAGGGATGCTTATGCTAGCTCAAGCAAAGGTGTGTGATGGGGAGGGAAAGAGTCATTTGGGGTTTTTGCATATAAATGAATAAGTATGTATGTAAAAGCACTGGGGTTTTTTATGTACACATGTATATTTATGCACATACCTGTGTAAAGGGATTGCGCAACTAGGATGTTGTGCGTTCTGGGTCTTGTGTTGAACAGAGGGAGTGCCACTGATAAAGCGGTTGTGGGGGAGGTTTACAAGTGTGAGAGGTGACTAGAAGTTTGAGCAGACGCAGTAAGGGTGAGTTTGCAAGAGTAGTTCTTGCTCCAACAGGGGAGTAAGATTAGAACACAGAGAAGAGGGGATGGGGAATTTCTGTGTGAGAGCACAGCGTGGAAACAGAGAAGTGAGTCTTTTTTTCTCATCTGTTCACCCATCTCACTTCAACCTCTCTTAGTCAAAAGGATTTTATTTTCTGAAACAGATTGGGGTAGAGCCTGGGATTCCTGGGTATCTCCATTTTCTTGGAATTGGCAATTATCAGGAAGGCCCCAGGCAAAACAGGGATTATTCCTTCCTCATGCAAGTTCATCTGGAAATTTGCATCCAGCTAATCCTGGCAGGTAGTGTATTGGCTCAAATGGCAAAGTATTGCATTTAGTTATGACACATATAGATGTTGAAATTATAACATGGTGGCATCAATTTTCCTTTATTAAAGTGGATAATTACACACAGATTAACTATACTAACATTATTTCCAGAAGCACTCACCAGTAAAGAAGTTTTTAGTTAGCTTTAATTCAGCTTTTTCGTACATCTAGATTGAACTATAGTTTTCTATTAAGTAGGAACATCCTGATTGTTGGTTTAAAAATCCTATTATACTCACAGTATGTAAGAGATGAAGTTTTTTGATCTTACCCTCATTACTTCAGTTGTGTGTTGTCAAGACTTGCTGTCTGAACATGACTCAGATCTCCATTCAAATTCTGCTTTGACTATGGAATTATAAATTCCTTGTGTTTTCTGCTGTGCTTATTACCCTAATATTTCAGTACTTGACAAATATCCCCCTTAATTGTTTGACAAGACTCTCCTAAAACAAGGAAATAAACATCCTCCCACTCTACATGAAGAATGAAAGATAAAACTATGGAGACCAAATCTGGTCCAGGTAGGATCTGATTTGTTTTCAGGGTATTCAGTTCAGTGGGAACTGGTTTATATTAAGTGCACGGGTGCAAATAATTTTAATATCTTGTCAAAGGCAATCTGCTTTTGCAAATCAAACACTTTGGGAGAAGTACCCTTGAAATAAAATGGATGCAGTGTCTACATTGAAAGAGCATTTTTTTAAGTAACTTATGTAGTCATGGATTAATTCTGTGGCAAAACAGGGATAAAACATACTTGAAAAGAATTTACTTTTAGACCACAGTACTGTGAACTATTTTTTTTTTAAACAGCCCCCTTTACTGGTTATCCTCTTTTCCATCATTGTATCCTGCCTACCTCTGTGACCTCTCTCACTTGTGACAGCATAACCATTTCCATATCCATCTGGTGAGGTGGATCGCAGAATTAATTGCATTGAAAAAGCAAAATTTATGACTGACTTTTGAGTCTGGCTCTTATAAACATCTGGATGGGTGGGAGAACAAGAGATGTTGCTACTGCTTACCCTTGGTATGAGTGCTGGGAAACACCTAAGCCATTTTGCCTCTCCACTTCCCGTAAATCTTACATGCTTCATTTCTTCTCGTTTACTCAACAAATGACACCAGGTTCCTGTAGGCAATAATTTTCTTACACCATTCTGTTACAAGCTTTTGCTTTCAGTTTCTCAGCCTAATTCTGCATTTCTCTGCTGCTTTTCAGCTTGCTTTTTTATGAATTCTTATCAGCTGTGTTTCCAGGATGCTGCCACTCTCTGGCTTGTGTTTCTTTAATGTTTTGGTTTTTTTTTTTTTTTGCTTCAGCCTCCAAAGACAATCTACTTTCATCCCCCAACATCCCTCGCTTCCTCTCCTCTTCCACATTATAAACAAAAGCACTTACAATGGTGCAGTAGAGAACAATACAGAACTGGCAATGGAGTGGATTAAATGACCTAATGTCTCATACATGGTCTCCTGCCAGCTATTTTTGTTTTGAGTTCATGTGTTGGTAACTATTTGACCTTTTAAAATCTAATCTGACAATACCCAACCCTTTCCTTGTTTAGCTTTGTTTTGTTTATTGATTCTTCTTAAGTAAAATTCAATATGTTTGTGAGGTTTGAAATAGTCTTAGCCCATTTTCTTGTTGCCAACAATTTTGATAGTACTGATTATCAAGTGATCTGTGTTTTAATCAACATTACTGAACAGCATTATTAAAATAGCTACATTTCAAAAGCAAAGCCTGTCTTCATACTGGAAGTTAAAGAAACTGCATATTAACCATCTATGGTTATATTAATATTAACCACCATGTGTTTTGGCTTGATAGGAAACATTTGTTGAAAGCTATTTTCTGTGCATTTCAGGCTATCATTTATATTTAATGATAAATAATCATTATAGAAAATATCTTTAATTTCAGGTAAAAGTTAGCATCTGTTTGGAAATACACTTGTAAAATCAGACAAGAAATGTATTTGCAGAGCCCAACATATTGGCGTTAGACTCCTGAATGATATAGTAGCACCAGAAGTGTTTTCAAGCTAAGAATGCTACTATGTGTAATTAATTCTTTTAATTTTTTTTTTTATGATAGTAGATATCTTTACATGGGGGAGAGACAGACTGCCCTGCAATAACATCTTGAAAGTTTGAGGTCACTTATATTTTATACGTTACCTTGTGCTGTGTATCTCCTCAGTGGAGTGTTTCTTTTAAAGCATTTGAATCAAGTGGTCATGTCACTTCTGAAATGACTTCTGAGAGGTTGGATCTCATGTTTTAAGACTACCTGCTCAGCATACTTCCAGTTTTTCAACATAGTGGTCAGTTTGCACCAATATGATTACTCCAACAGTGGTCAGATAATAAAATACAGAGAGACCCCACGTGAAAGGTAGTATTGGAATAGCTTATCATAGGTAAAACTTCTCAGTCCTAGTGAAGTATTCATTTTGTTGCTTGAAACTGCAGAACGTTTGCCAGAACTCTAGAGTAGGTGAGATTTTGTTGTTATTTGTTTGTGGATTTTTTTGTTGTTGTTGTTTACACCAAGACAGTATACCCTATTGTTGTAATTCTGGGTGTTCCTGTTTTACTGAGCTCTTTGTTTTCCTGTAATATAGGAATGAATGCCATGGATCAGTTTCATGATTAACTTCTAAATTAACTGTTTAATATAACTGTCTAACCTGTGTAATACTTACTATAATTAGCTGTATTTCTAAATGTTTGCTACTTGGTGTTGAAGAATTATTCCTTTTTGGTTCAAAAAGTGTGAATTTATTAGCTCACTGGTGTGAGGCAGTTTATGGGAATGCTACCAGGAAAATTCAGAAATAGAGGCTTCATCAGGCATGCGAATTTTTGCACCTGCCTGTACCTCCAGGTTTATCAGTGTGCTATTTACTGACCATGTGTATATTCTTCAGCTTTTATTTGCAGAGTATTACTCTTCAAACTTCTTACTAAATAAAGCTGGGAGGAGAAGCAGTTTTCTGTTCATCTTTCTGGCCCTAGTCTTCAGTCTCATGGCTACGGGGAAGGGGTGAGAGAGGTCTCAACAGCAGGTTTATTAGTTAACTCTCTTGTCTGTCTTCCTATAGATTTCCCCTGTGGAAGCTGAAATTAGCACGGTCCGTGACATTTTATTTCAGTACTTCTGAGTACAAGAAACAAAACTGACTCACTGTACTGTTTTCTGTTTGCTACTCTTGGTTATCAGAGCTGTGGGCAGCACCAAAATAAAGGCATGACTTAATCTGGAGAACTGAATGTGTGGCTTTGTAAGCAGCTAAATTGATCTAAGCCTGTCCTGCTGCCTGAAAACAAGAGTTTCTTGCTTTTCCCCTCCATCCTTTCTGCTTCCCTTCTGCTGGCACTAGCACTCTTAATGCTGTGCAGTCAACTGAACCGGGGAGCTGATTTGTTTAAAATTAAACCAGCCAAGCTAAAACAAGCATATTGACACACATGAACCCAAAAGACTTTCCACCAGTCTGCCTCTGGCTGGTCTTGGGGGCTACCAGCTGGATTTTTATATTGACTCAAGGCGGGGAGTGGGATTATGTTGCTGTGGGGGGGACTACCTACAGCAGCTATAGCTGGGATTGATTTAAGTGCTGACTCCAAAACTAAAGCAGCGTTACAGTAGACGTCTCTGCTGACATCATTGAAGAACAGCAACACACTGCTCAAGTAGGAAGATACAAGGAAATTCCTCAAGAGGGCCAAGAACCTGGTAAACAGATCTTGGAGGTAAACTCAGAAAGTGAGAAGAAAGGTAAACAAACTCATCTTTCATGGAATGGCATCTTACGACAACCTGTAAAGCAGTGCCCAACCACAAGCTCATCAGATCTGCAGATGTCTCAGAAAAACGGAAGTATCAAAGCACTTTAAGTATGGCTGTTCTTGGCAAAGATTTGATGAAAGTTTTCTCCTCAACATAAGAAAGAAATTTTTTACAGTGGGAACCATTGTTCACTAGAACAGCCTCCCCAGGGACATTGCGAAGTCCCCATCACTAGAGGCTTTCAAGGTGAAACTGGACAGGGCTCCCTTTCCCACAAAAGGTTGGACCAGGTTATCTTTTGACGTTCCTTCCAACCTGAGCTGCTCTGTGGTTCTGTGGGGTTTTTTTGTGAGGGTGAAGTGATCTATACCAGAAATGCAAAAGGTGGAGATGCCCCTTCCAGTAGGCAGCATGTCTTGGAAGGTTCTTCAATGACTTTTGCAGTTTATTTAGATATGTAAATGAATACAACAAAATTACTAGATTTAAAAAAATATCAGTGACATGTTTGTTTGCATGAGAAGACTCTTTTCCTCCTTTACATTCTCTAGGTGCTGGAGTAGGTATACAGCTTCTTGGTGGTGAGTACACTGTTAAATCTTCCAAGAACAGATGTTAGACATTACATCCTGTAGAGGAGCTTTCAGTTGTGAACGAAGTTTTCAAGAATTAACAGGAAATGTGGGAAACTGTAGTACAGGATACATAACTGCATCAGCCCACACTGGGGGCTCTGATCACCAGTAAAGCGTGGGCACCAGTGGCAGGAAGGGAGGAGAAATTCCTTGACTCCTCTTCAAGGCTGAATCCAAAACAACATGTTTTATTATACTTCAGCTGTGTAAATCAGCTGAATTGCTTTTGTGTCTAGTTTTTTTCAAATCCTTCTTAGAAAAAAAGTAAGTGTAATGCAGTAAAGGAGACAGTCATAATGTGTACAGCTTAACATATTTGGAAATTCAGGTAAAGCTGATGTGAGAGGAGATGGACATGGATGTTGTGAGATAGGGAAACAGGAATATTAAAAAGAGGGGGGGTTGTTTTTTGGTTTTGGTTTTTTTTTTTTCCTCCCTGGTTTGTAGGGATGTTTACCCTTCTCTTTTACTGAGGAGTGTGACTGCACTCTCTTTATGCAGTTTCCCAGTGTGACAGAAAACTTCATAAAAATCTGTAAAAGGAAGTTTTGCCTCATTATCTTTTCCCTAATTACCATATAACTCAATAAAATGGAATATGTATTTATGACTCTTCTGTCACTTTGTGCAATTTGATTTTTGGTTGACTGGTAAATCCCATTAAAAACATGCTCTAAAATACTGTTAGGTGTGCCTTGCTTAAGGGGAAGACAGGCAAGATGAAAACTTGTTGTAAAACATGCTGATGGTGCACAAATATTTGGAAGAGAAGGCTTTGTTTGCACATTTCTCTAGCTTAGTTTAGCACTTCACAAGGAAATTACTTTTTATTGTTTTCTGGCTACTTTTTCTAAGGTAAATGAGGTGTAAAACAGTGCCCTACCAAACAAGTGCAATTTCTGTACAGAGTGGAATATTTGCCTCACCTTTGCCTCATCACAGAAAAGCAAAATAAACTTTATGAATTAGGCTTATGTTTGTTATTAAACTATTGCATACAAAACAAAGATGCCATCATGAAATGTTTCTTTTGGCTACAGAAATGTGCCTTCTGAGATCTGGAATCTTTATGGGTTTTTTAATAGCTGCTTGAAAAATATTGGTGATTTAGAGGGAAACTGATTTTAAAAAAATAGCAATTGCCCCTTACCCTTCACAGTGAGTTGAAAATAATATTTTTCAAATGTGTGGAATTGTCTGTGAGAGGAAGAGACTTGGATATTGGGTACAGGCGGATACAGTTGAATTTTGTACAGCCAGTTTGTGTTATTAGAAAATTCATAAAGGTATTATTTGTGATATTTGAGTCATGGTTTTGCTTTTTAAGTTGTGTTGAGAAAGAAAGTACCTGTAAAAGTTTCAAGGTAGGAAAATGGTACATGTTTAGCTTTGATCTTGAAATCTTGGCTGAGTGGACAAACATTGTACCTGCAATGAGATTATTGTGAATGGACTGTGCCCAGGTACTGTTGCTTGGCCCTTCTCTCTCATGTCTGGAGAGGTATAATCTGAAGTAAAGGTAGTACTCTTTATTCATTTATTTAAATTTGTTTACCTGACTCATAAATGCTTTTAAAAGGCTGACAGCACTGCTATTATCTACTTGCTGCTTATTCTGAATGTTTTGATTTTCTGATTTGGGGGCAGGTGGGAGACCCAAAGCCAAATGAAATAGGGCTTTGTAGATAGTGTGCAGGATGTATTAAAGAGACCACTTGCCTTCTATCAACTCGATTTCTATTATGTGCTGGTATTTACTCCACTGCATGTAATCCTATTTTAAACCATTTTGGAGAGGAACTGGATATAGTTACTTACTCAGTACTGGTCACTGGACTGTTCCCCTCCTTTCATAGCCAGATAGTTACCAGTAAAAGGTGTATGTGATGTCTCTTGTGTGTATATAATAATACATACTTTCTTTTAAAAAACTTCATAATACTAAAATCCGAAGGTCAGTTTGCTCCTGAGCTTTAACAAGTAGTTGAAACTTTTGGGACATGTCTAGCCACACGCTGGAGAAGGTTTGTTAGGGTTGTTGGAAGCCAAATGGTTAGCCATTTTGGCATACTGGAGAGTGTAAGAACTGCTATACTGAATCAGCCAAAATGCCTAGCATGGTGTGTTGTGTCAGTCTCTGGCAGGAGATGCTGCAGAAATAGTATTGAAGCAGAGCATGGACAGAGTGAGCCTTCCCTGGTAAAATCCTGGTTATTAGTAGGTTGGAAACTTCATGGGACAGAAGATACATCTGGAGAATTTTGTTAAAATAATAATCAACAAACCTTTCCCTCATTAAATTCCTTTCTGTTTTTTAATTCTAAATCTATTTTTTTCTTGAACAGAATCTTATCACAGCAAGTTTCATAACTTAGGCACTGTATGAAAATTCAGGTCCTTGGATTGATTTTCATCTACATCAATTTATGTCAATGGGTACCCTTCTATTTCTCATGTTGTGATAAATAATGGTTAGCTGTAATGTGTTAATCTTCTCTTTTCTGGTCATAGGTACATAGCCAAGGGACCAACTTATACAGACAGGCTCTGTGTGTTATGATTAGACCAGCTGTATGTCTGCCTCCTCTGAACTGAGTGGTTTATTATATAGTGATTATTTTAATACAAAGGATTATTTTTCTTTTTTGTTTTTTTTTAAATCAGCATGTAATTTTTAATCCACTTAAAATCCAGTTTCCAGCTGGAGTTTAGAGCTTCTAAGTGATGTTCCTCAGTTTGTTGTCTGTAAATGAATAAATAAAATGAGTGCACATTTAAAGGTGCTTCTAGTTTAGGGAGGCTATGAGTGAAAACACACAATAAAGAAAATGGTCTGCAGCAATTGTGATACAGTTCATGTTAGTATTTTTTTTTTTTCTTGAAAAGACCCATTGATTTTTTTATCTTACTATAAATTAAAAAACCCAACTATCAAACAACACATGATAGCTCTTCAATAAGCAGCTGTCACTTTACTAATATAACATAAAAATCTATCTATACATTATTTAAAACTTCAGCCACCTGTAAATATGAGGCAGAAGGATCATAGTGTAGATTTCCTGGCTTACTGTGTATTGACTTTGTGTGTTACTTCATTATGTTAGAAACCAGTAACATTTTGAAGAGGAAGTTTTTGAAAGTATTGATAATGGTGATCATAAACTGTTAAATTTTGTAGTCTGTAACTGCAAGTTTCCACTTTCAGGGTGTGGAGGGGTAGAATGTGCTTTTTTTGTGTGGAGTTTAATTTCCACAGTAAGAACGCAACATTTGAAGACAAGAGACAAGCACATAGAGTACTTCAGAAATCTCTTTCACTGGGGTGAGGTTTTTCTGTTGCTGAGGTTTGGGTTTTTCATGGGTATGGTTTGGTTTTGGGGTTTTTTGTCTGAGGGAGAGTCTCAGGTTATCTCTGTTTTTGGCAACTTGTTTGTAAAAGTAATTTTGTAGCTCCACAGGAAGTATTGCCACGCATTCACTGTCACCCTGTAACAACCTTTGGTTCTTTGCTGAGGAATCATTTATCTAGAGTTTCCTTCCTCATAGCTTCTTACTGCTTTGAGCGTAGTCATACAGTAACTACAGTAGCATTTTAGTTTGGAATAGGAGCATGTTTTGGAAGCAAAACTCCCAGTTGTCATCAGTTGCTGTGCTTTGATTTGTGTTGCTAGATCATTTCAAAGCACTTAGATTGAATTACTTTTCAATGAAGGTAAACCAGAAGATACCCTCCAAGAGTATTCCTGTTGCAGTACCACTGCTGCACAGTGTTCAGCTCATGGAATCAAATTAAAGCTACACCGAAGTAAAATTCTCCATGAATGTGATATGTTAAAGTTGGGTCCTCAGCACCGACTGTTCCATTCTTGAGATCCACTTCTACTGCTCTGCATTCATGGCTAATGTGAGTATAGTCATGGATAGAGATAAACGTAATTCACTTAAAGGTCATTATTCATGACCATTGTACTTTCTTCAGATAAAGAGTCCAACTAGAGATAACAAGAGAACAACCCCCCATAATCCAGGAGGAAGTAGTAAACGAACTGCTTCTGCACCTAGATGCCAATAAATCTTTGGGGCCAGATGGGATTCACCTGAGAGTACTCAAGCTGGTGGGAGAGCTCACCAAGCCTCTCTCCATCATCTATCAACAATCCTGGTCAACAGGGGAGATACCAGATGACTGGAGAGTGGCTAACGTGATTCCCAGCTACAAGAAGGGCTGGAAGGAGGATCTGGGAAACTACAGGCCTGTCAGCCTGAGCTTGGTACCAGGAAAGATCATGGAGAGGATCATCTTGAGTGCGCTCCCATGGCAAGTGCAGGGCAGCCAAGGGATCAGGACCAGCCAGCATGGGTTTATGGGAGGGAGGTCTTGCTTAATCAACCTGACCTCTTTCTATGACCATGTGACCTGACTTCTGGATGGGGGAAGGCTGTGGACATTGTCTACCTGGACTTTGGTAAGGCCTTTGACGCTGTCTCCCACAGCATTCTCGGAGAAGCTGGTGAATCCCGGTGAATCATGGTATAGGCAAGTGTATTCTTCACTGGGTAAAAAATTGGCTGGATGGTCATGCCCAGAGAGTTGTGATTAATGGGGTCAAATCTTGTTGGTGGCTGGTCACCAGTGGTTGTCCCACAGGGCTCAGTTTTGGGGCCAGTATTGTTTAATATCTTTATCGATGATCTGTATGAGAGGATCGAGTGCACCCTCAGTAAATTTGCAGATGACACCAAACTAGGTGGGAGTGTTGATCTGCTTGAGGGTAGGAAGGCTCTACAGAGAGACCTGGACAGGTTGGATCAATGGGCCAAGGCTAATTGAGGTTCAATATGGCCAAGTTCTGGGTCCTGCATTTCAGTCACAACAACCCCATGTAACGCTACAGGTTTGGGGAAGAGTGGCTGGAAAGCTGCCCAGCAGAAAAGGACCTGGGGGTGCTAGTGGACAGCTGGCTTAATGTGAGCCAGAAGTGTGCCCAGGTGGCCAAGAAGGCTAACAGCATCCTGGCCTGTACCAGGAACAGTGTGCCCAGCAGGAGTAGGGAAGTGATCGTGCCCCAGTACTCAGCTCTGGTGAGGCCTCAAGTACTATCTTCAGTTCTGGGCCCCTCACTGCAAGGACATTGAAGTGCTGGAGCATGTCCAGAGGAGAGCCACCAAGCTGGTGAGGGGTGTAGAGAATAAGTTCTATGAGGAGAGGCTGAGGAAACTGTGCATGTTTAGTTTGGAGGAGGCTGAAGGGAGACCTCATTGCCCTCTACAGCTACCTGAAAGGAGTGTGTAGAGAGGTGGATGCTGGCCTCTTCTCCCACGTGAATAAATGACAGGAACCAGGGGAAATGGTCAGAAATTGCAGTAGGGGAGATTTAGACTGGATATTAGGAAGAATTACTTTACTGAAAGAGTGGTCAGGCACTGGAACAGCCTGCCCGGGGAGGTGGTTGAGTCACCATTCCTGAAGGTATTTAAGAAACTTGTAGATGTGGCACTTCAGGGCATGCTCTGGTAGCCAAGATTGTAGGGGTGTTTTTGTGGTTTTGTGTACGGCTGGACTCGATGATCTCAGAGGTCCTTTCCAACCATGACAATTCTGTGATTCAGTAACTATTCAAACCTAAATTAGAGTAGATAATATCAAAGTAGTTCACAACTTGATTTTGATTTGGAAGCTGACACTTAAACAGTAATTAGGTCATTGAGCACCAAAGCTATAATGAAGCTGTTTTCCTGTCTCTGTTACCTTTTGCCCTTTCCTACTTTATTCATCTCAGTTCTCCTCCATTCTCTAACGTACTTACTCCTGTGACCCTAACCCAAATCACCACAATATTCTGACACCTCTAATGTGCTGACTGCACTCTTTCCCCATTCTCATCTCTTGAACTTTTTTTGACGTGCCAGCTTGCAAAGATCTGTACAGACTGTAGTAGTTCTTGAGCATGGTGTGTGCTTTCTGACTACCTACTTCATGCTGGCAAAAATGGGTAAATGATTTACAGCTGCCAAAGACACTGTGCTTCCTGAGATTCTGCCACAATTGATAAATCCCATCTTTACTTCAGTAAGAATATTAATGGGTTTCCCCTGTTCTTCTTGGTCATTGATTTTCTGGAAAAGTTAATAGTAGCACAGAAGAAATCTCAGTGTCAAATTTAGTTTAAAGATATTGTAGAGGAACAGAAAGCACAATGGGTAAGTATCATTAGTATTATTAGTTTATGTCCAAACATCATCCAAACAATGTCCAGTATCATTAGTTTTATGTCCAAACAAAATCAGGATAAAAATACTTCCTACTGTGAAAGCTTTATTTAATTGTTTGCCATTCCCACTTGAAAAAGGAGGAGAAGAATTGGTTATTGTGTCAACACTTCAATGGATTATCAACTTAAATACTCAAAATTTGAATTGTCTAACCTGAAGCAATGTATTTTAACAGTAGTTTACAGAAGACTGAGGTGTCTAAAATGCCACCATGTAAGCTGCTCAGAAGGGCATGGTCTCTCGAGGATTTGTGTAGTTCTGGTTTCAATAGAGATAGTTACCTAAGTGTTCAATTATGTCTTCCAGGAATTGCCCCAGGTGTTCCCCATGCACTTTAAAACAATGAACCCCCAAAATCTTCCTCCCAAATGGTGGCTATTGTTACTTCTCCTCTCAGATGTCCTAATCACCAAAGGGTGTATATCAGGAAAATGTTCTTGGCTGGTTTTGAGGGGGAGGGGAAGGAAGAGATAGCTTAGCTTATAGCAATCCCCCCTTTGTACAGAGGAGCCTGGAAGTAACCAGAGAATAACCAGCCAGAATACTATCACAGCTTTAAAACAACAGAAAACACTAAGTAAGAAAGAGGTGATGGGAGTTCAGGCAGAAGCTTAGACTTTAGTCTCAGCCAGCTGAAGTCCTGTCCAGCTGCAGTCATGAGGAACCACCTTCTCTTTGCCAACAGGGTGGTGTTCTAAAGTTGTACTCAGCGTGCTAGCTGTGTGAGTAATGATGTATTTTATTGGTTTTAAGACCTAATGGCAGAAAGCTAGATACACTAAGTTTCTCTTAGTGATCTGGCATGTGGTTTCAGGTCCACGTGTAATCAAAATTAATGATAGTAGGGTTTAATTCTGTGATTGGATGGTGTCTACAAAGCAAAGGTATTTTTTCAGTTCTCGATTTCACTCTTTTCCTTGTGCCATGTAGAGTCAGGTGGGACAAATCTTTTGTGTCCTTGTCTGATGGGGTAGTTTCCAAAGTGTTCCATCCCTCTTTATTCCCACCCATATTCCCTGGAAAACTTAATAAGTATAGGCTTCTCCCATACCCTTAAACTGTGGACTTTCCTGTCCAGAAAAAAATCAATAGATTTATTCAGCATTTGAATCCATGTAAATTCTTTTGTGCACTTCTCCTGGGGAAAAAGTTCTTTTGGAACAGATTAGAATTGTGGTCTTCTGTAACACTTTTTCCAAGGATGTAAAAAGCACATGTGGTGGGACTGGGATTTTTAGGTAGGCACATAACACATTTTTAATAAATGGCAGTCAGATAATTATCATCTGTCTTCCTGTGTAATTATTTGATGTTTTCATTTTTCTTCTAAAAAACCTCCCACAGGACAATTTCAGTTGTTGCATTGCACCTGGTTTGGGGCTGGGGACTAGAAAATGGGTGTTTATTTTTAGATTGAATATCTAATGATGTTTTAGTTAGCAGTGTCCCTTGAACTTACTTGCTTTCATAAAAAGCTCTAGAGGAACCTAAGTATTTGTAACTTAAAAAATTTTGTATAGCTCCATGTGGCGTCTGGTTGTAAATTGCATCCCAGTGGTCTCATTAATTGTAGAGATTACAAAACAAAAATTAATAGATGTATCCCCTGTCAGAGTTGTATTGCAGAATGAAAAAAGCCTCTTCCCCACCTGGCTACTGTAACGCACATTGTTGTGAGAGGAGCATGATGGCCTTGCAGTATTCTAAGTCCCTGTGAACACAGCAAGTGAGAAACTGAGTGAGGGAAAATACTGTTGCTGCTTTATGTTATATTCTTATTTTCAATTCTTTGTAATGCCTCCCCTTAAGGACCCTCTTTGGTCTTGATGTTCTGTCTCCCTAGGATACACAACTGTCAGTGAGTGAGAATAGCGGAGGCAGTTTGGACTCGTGTGCCCTCTATCAGATCCTCTGTCCTTTAATGGTATGTACTGCACACAAGTTTCCATTAAACTTGTAGTTAGGAAATGTACGCAGAAGAGGTGTACCTGCCAACTGAATATGGTTATCTTAAAAAAATGCCACAAATTCTTGCAGAAATGTTGTCTTGAGCGAGCAATTTCTAATGCTGAAATTAGTTAGCTTCCTAATTTAATTGATATACTGCACAGCTGGAATACGATTACCAGTTTGGGAAATGTGTATAAAAATATTGTATGCTTTGTGCTTATAGATGGTGTGTATACAAGGTTTAGGCACTTTCAGGATTGAGGAAAAAATGCTTAGGTTACTTGTGGAATGTAATTTATTTGTTCCTAGTGACCAATATGTCACTTGTTTCAAGTGTGACCAATCACTTGTTGATCAGGTACATCAGCTTGCCTCTAGTGTTATCCATGCTATCCACTGTGCTGTCATTTTATCACAGGCAAATCTAAGGTGACGTATAACCTTTTGGAGAGTGTAGAGAGGATAATATATAGAAGATAGTTGGAACAGGAATTGCTGAAATGGCAAACATTAGTGTTACTAGTAAAATATTATCTGTAGGGTTTTTTTGTTCTTGCATTATCAAAAACATTGCTCTGATACCACAGAACCATCCTTGCTTTCAGTAAGGTTCATGAAGACTTAAAAGCAGGAAACTAAATAAAGAGTTGGGTAGAGGAATAAATGAGTCAGTAGCAAGTCAAGATGTTCCTGTAGCATTGCCAGCACTCTTCAGTTTTATTAGCTGGTTTACGAAGGTAAAAAAGATTTGTCTTTGTTCAATCACTTCTTCCAAACAACTTTTGAGCTATTTAGTAAATTTAAACCAAGACTGTCAGAGAGCAGAGGATGAAAATGTAATTAAGCATCTTCCCTTTAGGGGAAGGGGCAGTGTGGTGGTATAGGCTGGACTTGCACTGAAACAAGTGATAGATGCCCCTCCTCCACCTCTCCTGAGGTAGTCTGTGCCAAGGGTGTACACATCTGGGCCAGTCACAATGGGGTGCTTCTCCCATTTCTGTATCAAGCTCCAAGAGGTTTTGGTTTTTTTAAGCCCTCTGCTTCTGTTATCCAAAATAATTAGAAATTAAAAGCTAAATCCTATGGTGGTGAGATTTAAGAGTGATTTGATGTCTCCTGTTTATTCACGTGTATTTGTTTTTACAGAGATTTGATGAACTTGCTTTGAAATCACTTTACTCCTCCATCCCACATGTCTTGTGGTCTCAATCCTACAGTTTTGTTAACAGACTCGAGTGTCCTTATAGAGCTCCATTCACTTCAGCAGCAGTCATTACGAGTACTACAGTCTGCTCTTGCATGACAAATGGACACGTTGGACAGGCCATGCTGGAATTCCTAACTTTCTGTCTGTGCTTAAGTCCTATAGCCAAACTTTGTGCTAGTTATCTTTTTTATTTTTTATTTTAATGGAGAAATTTGCTTACGAGGTTTTGGTTTTATGGAGAGTGAGGACCCTAATATGGTATGATATGTTGATGTGTAACCTAGCCTCTGAAGTAGAACTAATGTGAAGCTCAGGAGTTGATAATTTACTAGGAAAAAAAAAACAAACCAACTTTATTTCTGTGGTCTTCTCCCAACTTGGTTAGACAACTGCACATTTCTCATGCTCCGCTGAAAGCTTTTATTTTCTTAACTTCTCCCATACTAACAGACTCTGACAAACTGAAAACAGTCCCTCAAACTACTGTTGCTGCCTTCATATGTGGTTCTTGTTGGCTGTCTGCCTGGTGGGTGCAATGAGCTTCAGGCACTTTCTTGACTGAGAGCATCTCTGTGTTCTCTTTCCAAGATGAGGTATAAAGTACATGTAAGTTCTTGTAGGGCAGGTTGGGATCCTCTCATCTTTTGCGAGTTCCTTTGCCAAATTGCAGGACTTGTTCTGCCCTTGAACTTTATGCAGGTGTCCTTTTCTAATCAGTGGCAGACTCTGAATTAATTTGCATGTATTCATTCTGACTTTTAAAAAATCTGATCCATAGACTAAAGATAATGAGTTGACTTCATAATCTCTGCCGAGTGAATTTAAGTCCTGGATAAGGTATAAGTAATTACAGTGGAGAATGTAGTACCTTTCAGGCTTAATTAGGTAAAAAAGAGTTCACAGATTTGTTTAAAATTATAAACATTTTCTATTTTATATTTGTATTTTTGTATATGATAAATATGGAAAGCTTTGAAAAAAGGTTAAAGCATTCACCATTTCACAAGAGTTTTCTTTTGGGGTTTTTTTTTTTTTGGATACTACTGAAATTGGTCTGCATGCAATAATGGTACAACTCAAAAGAGGTATTCACCTTGAGATGGGGTTTCCAGCACTGATATATTTGTAACAATATTTGTGCATTAAGAGAAACTTTTCCAAGGTCATCATACTTCACAAACTCAACAGAGTGTTTCCTCTTATTTACAGGCTTGATACCCGCAAGTTCCCTGCTTTGACAGTAATCATGGATAGTGGTAAGTTGGGGAAGTTAATGAGAAGTGTGCATTCTTTATTATTCCCTATGAAATGAGCATTAATACACCCCAAACTGTTCTCTGCTCAAAGTCCCAGTCAGTTTGCATAAAAAATGTCCTCCACTATTGAACTGATTTTGATGTTATGATGCAGATCTTTGCCCACGCTAAACTGAACCGGAATCATGCTGCTCTTCTGACAGAGATGCTATATGCAGCCCATGATAATCATCACAAACTCATTTGTGGATCTTTGAAAGCTGGCTGCAGAATGAAAACCACAGAACTAAATTCCCAGCCGTGCGTAGTTTAGTTTAACTGTTCCTAAACTTGTCCCAGTAACTTCAGAATCTCAGAGCTGAAGTCACATTTTAAACTTTAGATGAAAATGCTCAAAACATTTTTCTCCCTTCTGCCCTGTGCAAACCAGGTAGTTTTATTAAGGTCACCTGCAGAAATATTCAAATTTATCAGTAGCTGCAGCATCAAATTTAAAATGGTATGTTTATTTCTAGTGTTTGGTGATGGTTTTAATCTGCTGGGATGTTGGTAAGGAGTCAGAGAAAGGAAGCCTCAATAATGGTCTCAGTAGCACTGGTTTTCCTGTCCTGAGTGCCCTGGGCTTTGCTTCAGCAACACTTCTGTGTTCCAGAATATTTTCCCCATGCTGCTCCCTGTTTCTTGTATTGCTAAAGACCTGAAACCTATTTTCTTTGCTTGTGACAGCTTCAGCTGGCAGGCTGAGACGTATTTATCCTTTGGTGTCCTTGTCTGTCTCCTGATTCTAATTTAATTTTGTGTTGGTAGCGTATCTATTTACTGTTGTAGTAGCACATAGGTTTTTATGAGAATGTATCTGATTGTTTTGACTGCATTACTCTATTAATAATAGTGGTCAAACTAAGACTTTGGAACTTTTTTGTAGCTTTCTGATGCATAAAAACTTGGTAAAAGCCAAATAATAAAGTTGCACCCAGAGCACAAGCATGTTTGGAGAAATAAACACGTATTTCATGCATTAGATTTAGGAGTTGTATGTCTTCATCTGTGTTATACAAAACTGAGAGACTTCAGATTTTCTATTTCTGCATCTATCTTACGTATTACTAAAATCATAATTTTTTTCTTGTATTTGCTAGTTAATCTCCTAAACAAAGTGAAAAATTAAGGTTTATCTTGCTTCATTACTTTATTCTTGCCATGTGCAATTCTTCCCTGATGATCTACAGCTGCAGTAATTTCAGCTGTGCTGTAGCTTGGCTAGGTGGGCATCTACCCCAAAGCATTTTTTTACACACTCCTGTGCAATTATAACTGAATGTCTGTACGATGATGGTCCTGGAATACTAAGAATTCAAAGTGATTTCTGCAATATGGTTCCATTACCTCTTTTTATAGGATTCATCAGGCAATGACTGGTTCTCGTTAAATCACTGTGTTTCAATCAGTATCTCCATCAAGATTGCTTTGATCCGTTTATGTTTTTATGTTTCCTTGCTACATTTGTATTGACTTCTCACCAGGATTTAAAGTCACTAGAAGCGTGCAGAGCTTTAAAAATGTCAAATGAAATTTATATCCTTCATGTTTTCCAGCCTCGCAGGGTTGAAAGCCATTCCTAGTCTGGACTAAAAATAGATTGTTATTTATCAGATACATTCAGAATTAATATGGGGTGTGGTTTATTTTCCTCAGTGGGCATTTTCTGAGCTGTATTGTGAGAGAAGAGAGACACTTTCTGAATATTAATTGCTAAAGAAAAAAAAAAGGTGGGGTTTATAGATAATCATACACTGGCCTTTCTTGAATATTTGCATTATTTTAATGCATTAATGCTTTGTTGTTCTTCAATGCATTTTGGAGCAGAAATGTATGCCTAGGTCTTTTTGGAAATCTAAACTCTTACCTAGAAACTCTTCCTAATCTGTATCAACTACAGTATTTCCTAACATACCAGCTTTTAAATTTTTATTGTCAATTTGCTGCTTTGGTAAATTGGAAAGTGTGTTCAGAAACAAAGATTTGTGTGTTGTTTCTGAGAGCCAGGAGCT
This sequence comes from Nycticryphes semicollaris, assembly GCA_013400055.1. NCBI lineage: Eukaryota > Metazoa > Chordata > Aves > Charadriiformes > Rostratulidae > Nycticryphes > Nycticryphes semicollaris. The sequence goes on along the minus strand of VXBJ01004008.1, from coordinate 685,493 downwards.
TTACATCAGGATATTTTCATCAACCTGTGTTTTCCTCTTTATTTCTTTTCCCTCTCAATACAAAACAAAGCTATTGTAGTGTCTCATTGCTGTTTTCAGGGATGAATTCCGGCTGTGAAATGGGATTCCCTAGGTTTTATCTGCTGAAGCAAGGGAAACTTGATTTATAGTGCATTATCTGCTCTTCAGTGACTCCACATATGGACATTTTTATGAGAATTAGGGCTCTAGAATGTTCCACTTCCAGGAATACCCCCAGGAGGAGTTGGTGAGAAGTAGGTAGCACACTGGCAGTCTGTCCCTGTGCATGGCTGCATGCTGGCTTCCTGAAGTGGACAAGTCTTTCATCATATTTAGGTGATCACTGGAGGCTTGTTGAAAGGAACCAAGTTCTTCAGGCCTGGAGGGAAGTCAGGAGAATTGTGCAGGAAATGGAAAGAAGCCATCCTTTTTTTCTTTCCTTTTTGAAGAAATGTTTTAATATTAATTTCTATGTTACTTAGTCAGTGAACTTAATACAATAAGAGATGCCTATATGCTCACCAGTGGTGCTGTAGAAAACCAAAGGTGCAATAGGTGCAGTTGCAGAGCTGTAGGGGCAGCACCATGAATAGTGTAATTTGTGTGGTGCATGTATGTACCACGTGTATTTGACTGTGCAAGTATAGGAGTGACTGGTGTTTTGGAGTTTAATCTTCAAATCTTCAATTAATCATTTGCAAAAGGAAGATGACAGTCTAACAGTTTATAACAAAGTATACTACTGAGAGTAAACAAAATTAAATTCAAGTAGATCAGCCTAATTATGGTAGTAGCCTCATTGCTGAAAAATGCCACCCCCATCTATCTTAAGAGAAAGCAGAAGTGTAGTGACCATCTTTGTAGACTTGCTGCCATCCTTTTTTTAAAATTCAAAATCAGACCATTAAGAAAAAAAGCCCACAGCAAACTGATTCATATAAAAATTATAGATAAATCATTGCTTAAACCAATCAATCTTTGTCCTTCAGCAGAGAGTGAGAGTTTGTTTTCATAATGTATCGGTGGTCCCTGACTAAATGAACCAGTGCAAAAATGGTTGCATGGGTCAGGAAAGTAATATGGGTGTATTAGTTTGGCAGCTCATTAAATGATTAGTGTCTCTTGCTGGCAGTGAGAGCCCAAGAACAGTGTTCCACTGACATGATGTTTTTGCTGGAGAATTTCTGCATCATTCACTGCAGATGTACCTCCCAGGTCATTCAGTCGGCTGGATTCTGGAACGTTACATTTGCTGCACCTTGCTGTAAAAATTATTTGGTCAGGGAGTTCAAGGGAAAGCTGGAACATCAGAAGAAAAGGGCTTGCTTCCAGCTCTCTTCTTTGAACAGAAAACCGAGGAAAGCGAGTAGAGAATACCCATGTCAGAATGTTGGTTGCCTTTTGGGGTGGTTTTATTTGATTAATCAAATAAGGTGAGGTTTTGCATGTGATTCAAGAAAACAGAAAGAGGCTACTTCCCCCACACACGCTCAGAAGGGTCCCTGTTTCAGGGCAGACATTTCTGGAGCGAAGTGAGCAGGTTTGCTTCAACTTTGCATTGAAAACTTACAGATTTAAATTTGGATAAATGCAGCTGTTCTGGTGTATGTGACTCTTGGTAATATTCATAAATATTTATATCAAAAACTTCAGAGCATTCTGGCTGTGATGCCCTCAGGCGGTTGCAAATATCTTTTTGGATGTTCACAAGCAAGATTTGTTTTTTCTGTTCCATCTTAGTTTAAGAAGTTGCTTGAGCTGAGCATGTGTCTGTCTCTTCTGAGCACTCATCTTAGGCACCAGCTTCAGTCTTGTTTAAGCATACATGAGCGTGGTGCTGAACTGAGATCCATCACATTTATGATGTTACACCAATAAGTGCTGAAATTGTGGGCCCATCTACTTACAATAATGAATAAAACTTGGAAAGGCCTTTTATCATGTTAAATAAAGGGGGCAACTTTGAAAAAGCTATTTATTTCTCAAAAGCACATTTTCTTTGAGCAGATTTAGCATGAAGTTTTGGATACCTGTTTTAAAAGTGACCTTTGCTGTCTCTCCTCTTACTCAGTGTTCTTAACAGAGGACGAGGCCAATTCTGTGTTAAAAAGATACCCAAGAGCCAACACATTCTTGGAAGAATTAAAGCAAGGTGACATAGAACACGAATGCAGAGAAGAAATCTGTAGCTATGAAGAAGCAAGAGAAGCATTTGAAAATGAGGAAAAAACGGTATGTTTTGGTGTGTATTTAAAGATGGCTGGGATATTATTAATGTTAAATTTTGGGGTATGCTGAATGCTTGTGTGTTTTCCAACATGATACTGGTTTTTGGCTTTGGTCTCTTTCTTGAAGAGAATAAGGTCTAGAGTGGAGATGGGTAGACTACTGAATCCTTTGTCCCAATTAAATTGAATTGGAAGGAAGTAGAAGTCTCAAAGATAATTATGCTCTTAAGTGTTGTGAAAATTGGCAGCTGGGAAGAAAAGGAGTATAAATTAATCCTCCCACTTGAGACAAGGTGGGCAAGACTGTCATCTGTTTGGCAGCACAGTTTACCCAAATAGCCTGGTTCTGTCATCACACACTTAAGTCTGACCTGGATATCACAAATGCATTTTTCTTGCTTGGAAGAAATGATGGGATTGGGACTATTACGGGGAATATATAGAAGTAGAGGGCAGAAGTCCTCACTTATCTCACTCCTTGTGGAATAACTTGTTTATTGTATATGTTTATATGAAATGAGTGAGCAACTGAAAAAGCTTTCTGTTTAAAATACACCTTTGAATCCCAGGTGCTGGTGTAGCTGGCCAAAGTGCTAAGTGTCCAGACTAGTATTAGTCTCAAAATAAGGAAAGCCTAGTTGCCTGCCTTCAAGCTAAAATTTGCAAGCCCCCAGAGAGTATTTTTAAGCAGCAGTGATCTAAAACATGGAAAGAACAATACTATCAGCACTACCATGTGTTATGCAAGGGCAGTGATACATTAACTTGACAGAAATAAAGCAGATACTGCCCACACAGAAATGTTGCATAAGTTTGTTGGCGTGTCTATTTAAAATAAGCTTGTTGGCTAATGGCTCTGCAAGCAATAGCTGCACATCATACCTAACATATCTTGGATTGCTTCCTAACAAATAAAAACAGCACACGGGTTTTTGATGGTGGCATCTGAACTAGTAAATGCAATACAGTCAACAATTTTTATTTTTATTTTAAGGGCAGACATGGATGAAATTAGGGCTGAATTTAAGGATAAATCTAAAGTGAAAAACTAGATGCTAGAAAATGTGACTCAGAAAACTTATATCCAAAAAAAGCTTATATTCCCCATGTGTTTTATAATGGTGTAATTGTACTTGCAAGGCCAATGGGTTAATGGGTGAAGTGGCACAGGGAGCATTGCAGGTTTCCAGAATTTATATAGGTGATGCATTCTACTATTCACTGGCAGAGCTCAATATCGAAAAGTATCAGTGTTATTGTAAAGGCATACTGAACTTTTAAGTCCTTGTATGACATCCAACAAAAAGATGCCAAATGGGGAGATGGATGAGGCTGGAACGAGAACTTGGTGATTTATTAAAATGAAGTAGTAGGACACGCGGTGTCTCTTCAAAGCCGCTTATTTCCAAATCTTTAAAGTGCATGCTGTCACATGTTTTTCTACCCCCCAATCTTGGTTTGGTGTGGCCATTCTGAATGACAGCTCATTGTGAAATTAAGAATAGTGTGTACATTGACACTACTTGTCTAAAATTCTAGCAAAATACCACTTTTGCTTATGTAGCTCATGAAGTTCAAGTCACTAGAGAAAGCATAGCCTAAACAGGCTGCCTCTCACTTCAGTTTCTTTTCCCCTGTTTAGGAATATTCTGTAATTTGGTAGATAGCATTTCCCTTGCAGGGAAATAGTAAAGTAGAAATAGTTACATTTCCACTCTTGCTACAACCTTTGTGTCATGGAGGAGAAGGAGCTTCCAATAATGTCCTGACCCTTTGTCCGCTTCTGCTACTGAATCCTTTTTGCCCAACTGCATTATTCTGTGGCTGGGAACTTGCTGATGGGCCACGCTCTGCTAATTGCAGTTGTGCCTGACCAGCCTCATTTACTTAGGCTTTATTTAGTGTGGTGTCCAGCAGCGGTATCCATCTCTACAGCCACTTAGTAAAACTTAATTTCTGTGTCCTAGGGGAAGAAATGGATGCAGTAGACTAGGATCATGATACAGTATGTTCAGAGTAGCAAAGATGCGATGATTTCATAGTATAGATAGCCTGGAATTTAAATAGGGTCTGAATCTTACTTATCTCATGGTAACTTTCGTTTGTGTATTCTCCCTCTTGGTATCTTGTCCATTGGGTTCTTTGTTTTTTCTGCAGTCTTCTGGGGAGGTGTACAACATCTGGATTTGTAGTATTAAAATAATATCAAGCAGTTCCCTCAAGTTAGTTTTGATGCATGATTTTTTTCTGTGAAGTTTGCATTGTGTGGTTAAGTGTATATGCATAGCTGTCATGGAAATACCAAATGCCTTTAATATTGTGTAGGTTCAGAATTACTATTTAAAATTATAAAGTTAATTACAAATATAATACTGTTATGTTAGTAAGGCTAGAGCCAACAGGGAAGAATTTGCAGGATTTTGTGGATAAAACAGAATATGAAATTCAGTGTTGACAAATATAATGCATGTAGGGGAAAAGAGAACATTCATGATGTATATTATTGGCTCTGAACTGAACTCGGGAACAAGATCAGAATTCAAATCTATGAAGACTTGATTTAATGCCTAGGAGTCATACAAAACAAAATGAAAATAAAAACCTGATTGCTAATAATCTGTCGAAAGGAGAAGGATCAAAATAATGGTGTTATTATTACAAATCTAATTGTGTCATCGCACACCCACATCTTCAATGTGCCATGTACAGGTCTAATCTCCGTATCTCCTAAAAAGCAAATAGATAGCTGAAGAAGGACCAGAGAAGTGTGACAGTTGACCAAAGATACGAAAAGACTTCTGTAACAACAGATCAGAAAAGACTTAAGTCAGGGAATACTTGATAGCGTTTGTGAAGAGCATGAAGACTGAACTGGTCAGTCACTTGACATCTGACAGGAGAGCTAAGGGGGCCTCAAAGGAAACTAGAAGGGGCAGATTCAAAGCAAATAGAAGTATCTCTTCTTGCCACAGATAATAGAGCTGTGGACTGCCTTGCCACAGGATATAATGGATGCTAAAAGCTTATATAGCTTCAGAGAACAATGATATAAATGAACAGAAGCTAGATCAGCCTGGGACCATTGAATAAAAGGGGTCAGCTTTGGCTAATGGAAGTTTTTGAAGTACAAATATGTGGAAGCTGGGAGAGTATCACTGCCTGCTTATGTTTGAACTCTTCTTTCAGCAATCTCTAATGGTTGTTGTCAGAGAGAAGGTAACGGATTAGATGAACCCGAGGTCTAATTTAGTAAAGCTATTTATATCTGTAGTACCTGTAGCCTGCAGGCAGCACTGTATGTGATCACTGGTCAGTTGTCAAAGGTGGTTGGGAGACTCAAAGATCTATTCAAAGGCTGCTGTGTAAAGTGGCTGGGTGTGATTGAAGCACTGATTTTATTTCTATTAACTTATTTTTTTTAATTATACAGCATGAAGATTTTAAAAGCCAGAAGCCCAAGATCTTTATTTGTGTTTCAAATTTCCCACAGATTGTTATTAGACAAATTGCAAGGTTCTCTGTACAGCTCTATTCTATCAAAACAACAACAAAAAAAAAAAACACTAAAAGCTTAGCAAGCAACTCTAAGCTTGTCAGCACCAGATATAAAATGATATGATCAAGTAAGACTTCTAACATCAGTCTGTGTGTAATTATTGACACTGCATAAACACCCAGAAGAGAAGAGGTGAATCTTTTTCTGCCACCTGAAATTAAGGGTGACCAGAAGAAAACGGTGTGGTAGATACGCTCACTTGTATATCCTTTACCTACTGGATACCAAGCAGTCTTCTGACTTGCATATTGTTTGTCCACCTTTAAAACAAGTCAGATAATTGACCAAGAATCATTTGTGGCTGATGATGCTATCAAACATAGTAAAGGCCTCGGCTGACATTCTTGGCAGGGGGTGAGTCTCTTTAACTTGCATGTAGATCCCTGATTTGGTTCAGCATTCAGATCCAGTTGACTGATGCTGACTCTGTTCTGAGAAGTATTAGAAATAAAAGGGAAACAAAACTCTGGCAAATTTGCCATAACTGTCTTTTCTTTGTGTAGGATGCCCTTGAGAATTCTTTTTGATTATTTCAGATTGGGTTTGCCAAAGCAGTAAGGGACCTTCAGAAAAGTAATTCTTGGCAGGAATACATGTTAGATGTTTTCTAAGTCTTTTCCATTGCAGTTATCTGATTCTGTGGCTTTCTTAACTTAGTTTTTCAGCCTTTTAAGGTATATACACCTGGTATTCCCAGCTGTACAGTGCTTAAGGGTAAATGATTACTGGAGTGTCCTTTTCATAAATCACAAATTAATAGTTTTGTCAGGAAGAAAGTCCTTTTTGTTGTTGGTTTAAGAGACCAGCAACTATGAAAGGGATATTTGTGCTGTGAGTTTTCCAATTTTTAACTAAGTCTTTAACCTTTTGTATCAGTTCTACAGCTACTTCCTATGGTTTTGGTATTTCTCAGTCTTGGTTTTTTTGTTGGTTTTTTTTTCATAGCCATTTGTACAAATCCTCACACTGTGCAAATTCATCCAAGTTCTCTGTGGTTTTGTTGGGCATGATTTGACTTTGACTTTGGCTTGTCCTCATCCTGTGCCTTCACTTTACAGCGCAGTGCAGCCGTGGGATGACAGCAGAGGGTGAGCTGCTTGGCAGCTGCACAACTCAAACCTGAACTTGGTTTTTCCTTCAGTTCCTCTCAGTTCCATCAGTCTGGAACTAAATGTCTTTGGGCTTCTCTTTGAGATTGGGCTTGCAAAAGTGGTTTGGTTTTTTTTTTTTTTTTTGTTGTTGTTTTTTTGTGTGGTTATTTTATTTCCAAAGCGGAAGATTTAAAGAAAGCTTTTTCTTTTTCCTTTTTTTTTTTTTTTTACGTGACTGAACAAGTATTTCTTTCTTGGTATTTTTCACCTATGTGCAGAACTTTATTCCTCTGTAAAATAGTCTTAGATGTGAAGCACTGTAATTTGTGACAGGGGATGTGTCTACACTGTCTTGGAATTTCCTTTGCCTTGCATACAGATGACAGTGGACACTAGACTACTTTCATCGTTAAGGCAGTTTAAACCTTAAGCTCTTTATACACCAGCCTGGTCACACCATCAACTTCCCCCAGTCACACACCTTACTCTGAACTAATTGCCTGCCACTCTGCGAAAACAGCTTTTCTGCTGCTTTGCCATGATGCAGAGTGACAAGGAGAGATGCTCTTGTTTTCTGAAGAAGGCGCAGTGACATCTTCTCCAGCAGATAGAGCTGAGTTAGAAGTATCATGAAAACGTTACTAAAATACCAGTCACAACCTATTCCCCTTACATTAGAGAGGGTGTATTTCCTCTGCAGTATGCAACACAAAATACATTGCTAGAGGAAAAGTGTGGGGTTTTTTCTTTTTTATCTCAAAACTACCTTTCTTCTCTACAGAGTCTTTAAAATGACACATTCTTGCAGAGTATGTATAATGACTTTCAGTAAATCGGTGCAATTTTGGCCTTGAAACATACATTGTGTCACTTTATTCCTCTGCTGCAGTTGAAGCAGTAGAGCAGTGGGGTACGAAGCTTGGTTCCAGTACAGATAATAGCAGTTGATGCTAATTACTCTTTTTCTGCTTTTTTAATTGAGAACATGTTCATTATTTCTTCCACTAAAGAATCTAGTTGCATTCAAATCAGATGGAAAGGTAATATGTAACACATCTTCCTGTTTGGTTTTGATGGTCTTTGTGATGCAGAGATTCCCAAAGTCCTCAGTTGTGCAGCTAATTCCATTTTTTACTGTTAGTTTTTCCACTTAAATGTTTTTCTGAAGTCAGCACAGTTGATCCGGGATTCACTGTGGAACAATGCATCAAGGAAGGCCTTTGCAGAGAAACATTTAGAGAGACATTACTCCATCTTCCAAGACTTGCTTTCTTGCTTTGCAATCAATGCTACCTGACTTAGATGATTTGGACCTGGGCTCACATCAGAGAGCAGCACTGCAGTGACCTGCTTTGATGTCAAGCCCTGGAATTTAGGAAAAAACACCTGATCCTGGTTTGCTGTAGGAATTACAGAAGACCTTTTTAATTACTTTTTTTTTTACATGCACTGAGTAAATGGATAGGACAGCCGTGTTTATCTTTTCTAAGAAAATGAACAACTACACAGTTACATGATAGCCAGTTGTTTTGCAAACGTGGCATTGCTCTTAACTTTAATAAATTCTGATCCAGAAGCATTATGAGCATGTATTTTGCCTGTAGTGTCCTGATCCTGGCTTTGCACAGGGCAAGCTTAAGCCTCCATATTAGAGGGGCTGCACTGCTTGTGGACTCAAGCTGTCTCTGAGACCAGTTTGGTAGCATTATCTGTTTAATGCTGATCACATGGCAGCGGTTCTTAACTGAAAAAAATGGATGTATGAAGTCAGTCAGTCTGCAACCTGAACATGTAATTTAATAATAACTGTGCAAGAACCATATCAATTTTACTTGGTATTTTATAAATACTTGCATGTGAGATGTGTATTATCATTTAAAATAAATGATGGTATGAATGTGAGTGGGTCAGGTCTCTACATTTGCAAAGGAAACTAAAGAATTTAGAGTTTCTGGCATGGATTTGGTTTTTTTTTTTTTTCATTATTTTTTTTCTGAAATGATACATGGCTATAAAACACAAAGGAAGTGTTTCTTAGTAGGAGAGACCTTAAAGGGGAAGATGACTGCTTTTTTGAGGCAGGTGATGATTTTTTTTTGTACTAGCTTTTCACACTATTCACTGCAGAGGAAATTGGATGGCAACATTATCTTTGTACTCCTGCTTGTGCATATTAAAATAGTAAAGATTATTTTCAAGGACCGGTTTCCCCCTTCATCTTTGTTTTCCACTGCTCATATTTTCACTTTTCACTTTGTTCCATTTATCTGTAGCCGTTTTGTCAAAATTTCATGAATATAGTAAGCTGTGGAATATTCTCATACTGCTGAAGCTATTTTTAGTTATAAGCAGAGGAGCTGAATCAACTCAAAATAAGCTGACAACAATTACTTTGTGAGCCAGAGGGTGGGCGAAGTCTAAATTATGAGATGACAGTACAACATAGTTGTGCTTTGCCAAAATGGTCTGTCATTCTGAAACGGTATTTCCCTGTCAAATTGTATTACTATATTATTGCAATTTTAAAACAAACGAACAAAACCCTAACTTTTTTTTTTGTGCTGAAAAATTTTGATCCACCAGATGGCTGATGTGCATGCTGATTAGATTTATTTTTTTTAAATTATTATTATTTACCTAGTCCTGTCTGTGGTGCAGGTTTGTAAACAGTAAGTGCAGCCACAGGAATCTTGAAAGCAGTACAGAGGTGGTTTTAAAAAACAAAACCCCTTTTGTATCACTAACCACGTCAGAAGAAAATTTAAACGTTTATTGTGTGTGCTTATCCATAACCGTTCTTAATTTAATCATCAGTATTTGAAATGCCTTTCTTTCTGTCATTCATTTACAAGCAAGTTGATTATAGTGTTTTTGTTGTGTTTGCTTTTGTTTTTTTTAAACTGTGTTATGGTTTCTGACTTACCCTGTCTTGCTCTTCTAGAAGGAGTTCTGGAAAGTCTACAAAAATGGACTTCAGGGAGAAAGTAACACAGGACATACCTGGTATTCATTTTACCTTGCATTTCCATTAATCATTGGCCTTTTTGTTATCCTCATTGTCATTTTTGTCATATGGAGATGCCTCTTTAAAAAGAAAATGCGTAGACAGTCGGTGTACATGCACAGGGGAGCCCACGAAGCGATGGGTGATGGTGCTGTGGCTGACGGCAGAGGTCCTCTTCCACCGCCTCTCAGCATTGTTCATTCCCCACAGGAGGAAATGTATGAAGTCAGTGGGCTCTCTCCAGGAGGTCTGAGCTATACAGATGGACGGTCAGACTCAATATCTACAAGGTTCTCAAACTGTGACCCTCCTCCTTCATATGAGGAAGCCACTGGTGAAATCAGTACGAGAAGAAGTGAAACTGAACATTTAGATCCACCCCCACAATATGAAGACATTGTGAATTCCAGTTCAGCCAGTGCAATTGCACTGTCTCCCATTGTCACCAGTGCTAAATAAAGCAAGAAGAATGCTATGGACTTCTTAAAAATTACTAATCATTTTATAGCACTTTATCTTGGCTTATTATGCATTTCTGTAATTTAATGGACTTGTACAATGAAGTTCACTTCTGGTTTAGATTCACTTGGGTTTGGGTTTGGTATTTTTTTCACTACAGCAGGTCTTAAAAGATAAGGAATCTGTATTGAGAGCGTAGTGCAGGTACAAATGTGGTGCTCTGTCATACTTTTGAGAAGTACCTCTTCTTTGAGGGATGTCACTTGTGTTATTCTGAATGTTGTCCACATTCCCCACAAGATTTGTGGAATTCTCCTCCCCTTTCTTACTTCAGACTGTCAGAGTTGTCTGAAATGGGGAATCCCTAAGGAACATATTAGTTATTTACACTAAAGGGGACTGATTTTGCAGTATTGCCTCTTGTCTGCTTGGTTTCTTTTTCTCACTTGGATTTTTGGTAAATGCTGCAACATATCCTGGGCCCTTGGAAGGCTGTGAGCAGTATGACTTTGTGTTCAAACCAGTATCTCATTGGAGTATGCTGGCTTAATAGCAATAACTTCAGAGTCCTAGGAGAAGAGCTGTATTCTAAAGCTTTTGCTATTACAACTCAAAACTCTGTAAATGCTTAGGAGCTAACAATCCTAGATACTAATTTGTGAATTTAATAGTGTATTTTTGGGGGTCTGTGTTCTGCCTTTTCCTCTCTGTTTTCTATTTGTTTTCACTTGTGTATTCGAGAGGTGAGAAGTGTGCATATGTTAACTTTAGAACTTGAAAGTTCATGCAACAGTAAATAATGAAACACTAAAATACTTAGAGTGGATAAAATCCTGATCATAGTCTTCCTACCATAGTCCTCACTGGGATGAGGATATTATCCATAAACATTTGAACCCAAAGGTATTACTTTCCGTTTAAAAGGGAAAAAAAAGGGAAAGCATTCAGTGTGTGTGACTCTTTTTTACCCAACTATGAAATAAAAAACCCTTTCTCAAATCCTGATATTCTTTTGCCTCTCACATACATACATGTACTGTCTGTGCACCTTGTATTGGTGGCTCTGGAAATCCTTTGCAGAGAATATAGATACCCTTTTTTCAACACCAATAATATTTGTCATTTATCTGTTCTAACAAGGTGCTTCTGTTGCAGAAGTTAGCAGTATGTTCTAATGAAATAAAGCTACTTATATTTTTCATTGTTTCTAAGAACAGCATATCTATGACATGAATTCTTAAAGCACACTCCCTTCTCAGGGTACACAAACGTTTTTTTTTCCACAGCTCTTAGGTTATAGGTGCTCATCAGAGTACGAGGTGCTGGGAGGCATGTTAGTGCAAGCTGGCTCCAGAAGTTGTGTGGGCAGCTTGGCTCTGCTATCTCCAGCTGTGAGCTGCAGAGTCCGTCTGACTGGGTGGAAAGGTGAGGCTGCACCCTGTTGTATTTCTACATATACACCTATATACATTTTCTTGTATACCCCCAAGTGTTAGCCTGGAGTGACCTTTTGAGGCTGAAAAGCAGTAGATTTCTGTCAGACTTGATAGTATCAAGTTAGAATAGAGAGGCCTGTACAGAATTTCAACCAGCTGGTTTAGAAGCTGATGATAGTTAAGCTGGTGCAAGCTGTGGTGTGGCAATTCTTTTTTTTCCCACCTTGATTTAAAAGTTCATTGCTTGGTTTGACTTGCGAGTATTCATTTCAGTTTTCTTTCCACCCCACACCAAGGTAGCGTAGCGTTAGCTTTAGTATTGCTCTCTGCTATATATTAGCACCAGTTGAAATGGACTCAGCCCTGAAGGACTACTGTTTTATGTTGGCTTTCTTACTACAGAAATCCAAACTGCAGCTTATTCCTGAGACCCCAAATAAAATGCCAGTGTCATCCATTTGAAATTGCTGTTGATGTCTGAGATGTGTGCTGGTGTCTACCATCTCGTGGGGGTTTGGCCTATCTTTTCCCTAAGGAATTTTACAGAAAGCTGCTGAAAAGAAATGTATGGGTGTGTATATGCAGACTTCTGTAAGAATTTGATGTCAGTTTTGACAAAGAGTAGGTTGCCTAAGTTGTCTACTGGGGATCTTCAGTTGCTAAAGGCAAGTTGCATGAAGTGTTAATGGATGAGCTCCAGACCAAACTATTGTGGAAAAAAAAAAAAAATCAATCTCACTTATATTTATTATTTATAACAGATATTGGGCAGATAAATACTGTATGTTTTGGACATTTGTAGTAAGAATTGCCTGAGTCTTGGTTTTGGGCTCTCTGACCTTTTCTTTTGAAGTGGTTTTAGCTCTGCTGTGTTCTGAATTGCCACTTGTAGAAGTAAAAGCTCCTTTTATACTGAGCAACAGTTTTGTACTGCTTTAGGCAGACATTACCGAAACAAAGTGCCTCATCTCAACATGCAAGAACCACCTCAAAAAGAGCTGGTATTTCAATGTCCGTGCCATATTGGCATCTCCTGTGCCTGCCGCTGCAGCTGGCAGTTTTAGCAGTAACTCTTTTTGTTTGGATATAAGACTCTCCTGTAGGAAGTATGTGGAGATCGCCCATTTCACATTGGAACACTCAGCAGCTGTCATCACCCCCTGACCATGGGCAGTCTAGTTTAGAGATGAGCTGGCTTTTCTGGTTTTCTGCTTTTTTTTTTTGTTGTTTTGTTTTGGTTTTTTTTTTCTCTTTCCCCTTCTTTCTAATGCTATATTCCACTACCAGTTTTAACAGCTTTACGTTTCTGGCTCCAAAGTTGAGTATCTTGCTGTATCCTGTAGATACTTTTATGTGCAATGCGAAAAATCATGCTTGTCTTTCCAAAAAAGCCACAACCAAATATCTAAAATGATCTGTGAGTTTAATTTATCAGGCTATACTTTTTCCATGTACATGAGCGTGAATGCTATTGTGGGCAATAAACTTATGCTTTGGTGAACAAATTTCATAATTAAACAAAACTTGCGTGCGACAGTTATCCAAATGTATTTCCTCTAAGACACGAATAGCTTTCTCAATGTTGTAATAATGCCGAATTACAAAATACTATGTTCTGTTTTGTGAAATGTAGGAAAATAGCTTAGTCTTGTGGCTGGCTTTTCTAATCTGACTGAAAAATAAAATCTCGTTTGTACTGGGTTTTTATACAGGCTTTTTTTTTTTTTTTTGCANTTTTTTTTTTTTTGCAAATGACTTAGTAGTTTTACCTCTTGTGTAATTGCATTGTCATGCAATAAATACTTTAAATGTATAGTTGTACCTCTAAAGATTTTGCAAATCTGATGCAGTACTATCTTGACTGATGACATGAGTAGTCAGGATACTGCCCTTCCCACTTTTGAATGTAACATTGAATTGCATCTTGTATTAGAATTGAGATGATTCATCTACTAAAACTTAACTTAAAGATGTGTCGCTGTTTTAAGAAATTAGGGAAATGATTTGCTTCGATGATATTTAGCATTAGTGGAGGTTGTTCTGTCTTCACTGGATGTAAATAACCTCTGATTACAGTATTGCATATTTTAAAGGGGTTTGGTTTACATTAAATTATCCTATTTAAACATTTTTGCCTATGTTTATAGAAAATTTTTTGTAACATTTGTTTATGGATATGCTAAATAAAATTTTTTAAGATGCCTCATGTTTCGAAATATCAATTCTACACAACTGCAGTGAGAATTCTCTTCATATATTTCAGTGATGCTCTTTTAATTTCCATTGGTTTATGTACTTGATCATTTGCAGTGAATCAGTTATTTTAAGTTATCAAAAAAAAACATAGATATAATTTTATTTTCAAGTAGACTTGATATATGTTCAAAATTCAGGCTCCTTTTTAATCAGATTTGTGAATTTGTTATGTGGTTTTTTGTTTTTGTTTTTGTTTTTTAAAGCATTTACTTTAGCCATAGTTAAGTAACAGCTGGGGGCAGAGGGAAAGCAGAAATTACTACAACACAATGAAACGGTACACTCTAGGAAAAAATGTTGAAGTCAGGGGACTTAATTTCAAAGTTGGCTTCAGCCATTTGAAAGAAAGTGTGTGCGAGATTTTGCATCAGCTCTGCAAATGATGCATTCATAGTGTACAAGGGAAAAAATAAAAGCAAAACCTTGCCTAATGACCCCTGCTGGGAACTGAAGATTTCTGTTCCAGCCAAGACAAACTTTGTGTCACCCTTTCTTGCTCAGCTGCTGGTAAATGGCATAACGTGTCCCTGATATTTTTACCGCTCGACTGGAGTCTCTTGGAGCCGTTAGTGAAGCCCTGTAGGAGGTACAAATCTTAGAGTTTCACGGATGTGAGGGCAGTTCTGTACTGGTCCTAACAGAAGTGCACGACAAGCCAACTGAAGCAACAAAGCGCGTGTGACTTCCCAGGGCTTCATATGCCTCATGTGGCACCTTGCTCCCCTTGGTAAGCTTTTATTTGTGTAGCTCAGACCAATGCCATCCAAACAGACCGCTCAAGTGTTCGCTTAAGTGGCATTTGCTGTGCATGTACACGTTCCATGGCCTGACCATCCATCCATCAGCTCTGGCCAACGTGTTTGCACATGGTTCAATGCATGATTGCTTCTGCGTGCCTGGCTTCTAGCTGTTGAAACACAGCAGATAAGACACTAAACTGGTATCACAAATCTCGGTGTCTATAAAAAGAAAAATCATCACACCAGGTTACTAATGATAAACGTTCATTATTTATTGTTTCATATGCCCTGAACCGTCTCTGCCGCTCTAAATCGCACTGGTCTATTCCCTTTTATCTTCTGCATGTGAACTTTGTAAATATTTCCTAGTGCTACTTGCTGATTTTTAAAAAGAAGAAAAATCATGTTCAGTTGAAAGCAGTGAGGTGACGTCTGTACTATTTCATTGCTATTGCCATACACACATTTGATTGATTTGCTGCAGGGTAGTTGAACTTTGAGCTTTGCCAGAAAGTTGAACTATACTTTTCTTCTGCAGTGGGATCTCAGTAATTGTATTTCTGATTTGGCAGTGAGTTATTGAATGCTAAGTAACAAGTCAGTGCAAGAAAGGCCTTGTCTGTATTCTCTTCACTGTGTATGTTACGCAGCATTTCCTTACCATTTAGCTCTGCAACAATGTTTGCTGTAATATCAGGACAACTGTTGTCTTTCCTTGTCCTGTGTCAGTGTATCATGCAATGAAAACACTGACTGCTGTTCTGTTTCCCCCGTCTTAGAAACAACAAAATCTAAGAAGCAACAGTTTTTTCACACGTCCTGCTGTTTCCTTCTCCAGTTGGAAACTTTGTACGTACCTGCCTGGCTCCCACGGGGTGAGCTGAGGAGCTTGAAGCAAGAAGGAAACAAGTACTCAGAAAATTTATTTTGATACTTCCAGCAATTAAATCTCTGCGTAAGGAGTAATCTGTACCAGACTGTCTCCCTGGCTGTGGTGTAGGATGTGTTTTCCCACAGAACAGACCTTGGACCAATTCCATAGGTCAGAGGCTTCCAATTTATTTTTTCTTTATTTTCTCACTCAACTGTTGCCACTGGCAGTGGCACAGAACCCGCTCTTTTCCCTGTGCAAGGACTCAAGTTGTTTTTTTAATGACTGCGTACTGTGAGGTCCCTGTATATGAGGATCTGGGCCCCAAGCTTACCTACTTTTCCTTCCTTCCTTGTCCCCTTACCTTCTGGCTTGCTCACACCCCATGCAGTATTTCCATGCCAGACAATCACAGCTGAGGGGCTGAGTGCAGGCATCAGTCTGCCGTGACACATGGTGAGGCACAGACTGTCACCACCTGTGGCCTTTTAACTTCCAGTCTTAATGCAGCCACTGCATGTGGATCAATTCCAAGATTAAAACCACTGCAGACAGCATTTCTTGCCAGGATTTTCTGTGAAAAGTGATACTGTCAAAGAAAAGCAAGGATGAAGTGACCAGCTCAGAAATTTTCCCCAGCTGGTGCCTCTAAACTGTCTTATCACAAGTCATTTATTTCCATTTACTATTAGGACTGCTGTTATTTTTCATTTCTTGCTTTCCTTTTTGTATTGTCTGCTTTTCTGTTCATGGTTCTATTGTAACCATAGTACTTACCTTACAGGTGGACGAAGACAAAATGCATTTGCCCTCTGAAAGAAAACCTCGTGCACCAGAGTTGGTCAGGCTGTATGTATCACATGTACCCACCTCACCAGAGTTTTAAATAAGACCAAAAAGTTCCACGCCGATGTCTCCTGTGTCTCCCAATAGTGATACTTACACTTCGGTATCCCCTTTTCACCTGCAGTCTTAAGAGCTTGTGTTTTTGAACATTAGCTTGGTGTCACCAAATGTACTTCTTCCATCCAACAGCCATGGGAAACTGTGTTTTGGATCGTTTCCAACTTGCCTCCAACTTCAGGAGTGCTAGTAAACGTGTAATGTAGGCTGGGAACACTTGCACGTTCATTTGCTAATAGCATAGGCAGCAGTAAGCAAATTCCTCTGTGAAAGCACCTCAGGAGCAGGGAAGGTTGAAGATAAATACCAACTTTAAAATGAAAACAGCTGCCTTCCAATTGCGCAGCAGTTGCGGCCTCAAACCTGAGCCTGACTCTGCTGCTCGGAGCGGTCCTACTCCGTTCACGAGGGTTTGGCAGAGGGTCTGTGGCACGGCTGCTTGTGCTCTGTGGGCAGCAGCCCCTCTGCCAGCATAGCGAGACTCGTGGGCTGTGAGAGGGTCTGGCATCCCGACAATTAGCACAACCCAGTCAATTTTATGTCGGTCCTTCTGCGGGTTTTGCCCACAATAGGTGTATTGTAACGTTGTAAGGTTCTGTTCTCTGCCTGTGCGTGGGTGCTCACCAAAATTTGAGGGGCGGGGACAGCTGAGAACAGAACATGTCTTTAATGTCTGCGTGTTCTTAATGGTCTTCAGGGAATGGCTCTGTTCCACGTCTACACCGTGGTGGTGCAGCCTGGCTCTGCCAGCTGTGCCTGGCATTATGTCCCTGTGCCCACGGAACAGCCTGTGGAGCCTGCACAGGCGAGGCGACCTGAGCCCTACTACTTGGAGTAGAGTTGTTTCTGGCCTTAGGAATTGGTATTGACCTTTACATAACTGTTTCACTCTCAATCTGAGCTCCAGAATATTTTTTTTAACAGTTTGGTAACTTTTGCAAAATGAAAGGACATCTAGCATTTTTAGTCAGACATGTCTAGTAACGGTAAAAAGCAAGATGCTTTGGGTTTTGATTTCTGTGTGGGGTTTTTTTTTCTCTTAATTTGCTGATTTCTTGCATTGTGTTTAATAACACTGCAGAACAGAGCACTCCTTGTTCTGTTCCCCCCTAAAATCTTTCACATGCTTTTAGATCATAAATGTATAAAAGTTGATATTTTTATTGTGCAGATTCTTTCAAAGACATAGCTTTGGAAAGATTTTCTAATTTTGTTTTGTCTTTGGTAATTTCTTTCAGTCTTATAAAGTGTTATTTGTATCTCAGGTTCCCTTCTCTTACTTACTTGCGCTGCCACTGTCATTACCTTTCAGCCTTTCCACACAGGCAGCTTGGCTCTGTGAAAACACTTCCATCTTCCCCCACTGGCAGGAGAAGTGTTTAAAAAAGGGTTTTCTGTCCTGCACAATGCTTTCAGATTTCAACATTTACTGTTCTGCATCAGCACATTGACAGCCTGAAGAGTGTTCACAAAATCATGACACTCAGTGGCTTGGGGCCGTCGGCAAACATCCCCAGCCCGTGAGGAAGTCTGGTTCCTGCCCTGACTTTGCCGTTCACCCACAGCCCTGGAGCAAGGATTTGAGCTTGGACTTCCTCCACCACAGGGCATTAGGCTGCTTGGCGCATCAGACTGGGCTTGCAGTGCTCATCTTTTTCACTCAGTCCTTATTTTTTTCAAACTTTGAAATCCCATGAAATTTTGTATGCAGATTTGTGTGTATAGGGAACTTAAACTATTTAGTATAGACTTAATTTACTTAATTATCTTCTTACAGATTGTTGAAAAGCAGACCAGTAGTGTTCTTTTAGAGGGTATCATAGGGTTTGTATATGAGCTGCTCCTCAAGTTTTTTTGTGCTCTGGTGACACCAACCTTCCCATTATACTTTCTGGATCACAAATTCCATCTGGAACCTGAAAAGTCTTTGCCGGTGCAGGTTTTGTTGCTTGTTTTTGTCAAAATTGGCATGGTCCCATGAGCAATTTTGGCTTCACTGTATTAGTCTTCAGTATAGCAGAGTTTATTAAAAAAATTCCCGAGCAGCAGTGGTTGATGGTTATATGATTGAGTACAGTGATGTCTCCTAGCAACTTGGCTGAAAAAAGATCATCCCACATTCCTCATTTGTCCAGAGATTTCCAGATTGCTGTGTAAAAACATGTTTATCTTGATGAGGCTGACTAAACCATCTCACTTCACCGGTACTCCCTGCACCAAATTTTGTGTCAAAGCGTTGAAAAGGCTTCTCCAAGAGTGGCATTAAAAGTATAAGCCCCATTCTCAGACTCCTGTTTTGGGGTCAAGTCACATGCCAAATTCCCTCCTGGGCAGCTGAGGAGTGCTTCCCCACATCACCAAAATACTCACTTTCCTCTGGCCTGCCATTTCTGTGCCAGGGCTTGCAAAGGAGAGAGAGAGAAAGAGAAAGAGAGACCTGTGGAGTTCATTTCGCTGTCAGACACAGGTTTTCAGAGTCAGGTTACAGCCTGTGGAATCTTTCATCTGGCACCTCCTCTGTGCTGGTGACAATGACAAATGACAAATAGGCTTGCTCATAGTCAACATAATTTTGATAATCCTTTCTTTCAAAGAGATTGCTGTTATTAGTTGTGAACAAATGCTCCTCTTCCACAAGATTTTGTAGATGAGTTGCTGCAAGATGCTACCCTGCAAGATGCTACCCCTTATTCTCATGGCATTCCCCTTTTTTCTCAGATGATAGAATCATAAAATGGTTAAAGTTGGAAGGGACCTTAAAGATCACCTAGTTAAAGCCCCCTGCCGTGGGCAGGGACACTTTCCACTAGACCAGGTTGCTCAAAACCCTATCCTGCCTGGCCTTGAACATTTCCAGCAGGGGGCATCCACAATTTCCTTGGACAACATGTTCTGGGGCCTCAGCACCCTCAGATAGATTCTGAGGCTGTGATGACACTGAATGTCACCATCACAACCTCTATCTATGTTGATCATTCAGCATAGACATGATGGAGGCATTTCTGGGTGAGAGATGCTGTTCTTCCCCCCTCATGAATAAAAGCATCCAGCACTGATAGAGAGCTCATCAATGGGATGTGACCCTGGAGCGCAGGCTTCTGTGGTGCATGCTCTATGGTAAAGAAGCCACTCTGCCTGGCCTGGTAACTGCCTTTGACCATAAAGTAATGCCTCTGAGAAGCAGGTGCTGTGACTGGTTATAGGCCTTTTTCCTTCAACACCAGCCTATTGCAACATTCTGTGCATGACCAAAGCTAATGGGGCAAGAACCGCTCACGCTACAAGTGAGACACATATCTGCAGGGCTGTGAGACCTGTGTTGGCTGCCTGAAGTAACCATTCTACTTTACAAACCCTTGAGCTCTGACGGACCTCTCTACTTGAGAGATCACTTCTCTCTTTGTGCCATACACCTGCAATTACAGGTAGCAACATCTTAGCTGGATTTGTGCTGCAAAGGAAGCTGAGTGAGCATCAAAAGCTTTCCAGGGCCATGGAGTTGCCTCTCTTTCTGAATTGTGTGGCTTTAATTTTAATTTCTTGAGGGCATGTTGTAAAAGCTGCGTTTTTTCACAAGGCTTTGAAGTGAGTATAAAGAAATTATGTGAATGTGCTTTTGAAATGTTCCTGCTCTTACTGTCCAGTGCCTGATACAAATTGTTTTCTTCACATTATTATTTAAACTGCTGGCAGGTGAGTTAATTAATTTTAATAGAATGCTACAGCAGGGGTTTTACAAGTCTAATTATTGGAAGGGCACTCAGAAATGTTAAAAGGTCTCTTTTAATGCCAAATCTAAGGAAAGCGATGCAATTAAATAATGGCCTAGTATTTTTCTTAATAATAATAAAAAAAAAAAAAAAAGGAAGAGAGAAAAGGAAGAGACCAGATCAGTTGAAGCAATTACATTATTAAGAGTACAGGAGTGTTAGATGTCCTCCAAATCCCTTGGTTATGTTCATGTACGCACATCTCCAATATCTTTCTAATTTCATTGTCTATATTTGGATCTAGTTAATGCAGACTTCTCTGTTTCGACTTGGCCTGCCTTTGTGCTGTGGCTGATACCAAGGTACCCAGCAAATCCACAGCGAGGAAATCATCAAAATGGGGATATTGGGCCAGTCACATAGTACAAACTACCAAACCACATTCAACCAGAGATAATGGTCCGCTAAACTGGATCAGCCAGTGCAGACACTCATGGTATCTGTGTGAAAGAGTCAACCTGGAGAGAGGGCTGGCTAATGGCAGGCTGATTGGCATGCAGGAAGGCAGCGGGGAGGGAAGCGTGCAGGAATGCTGAGGTTATCTCAGCAAACATGTAGGGATTGTCTAACCGGATAGGTGTTTTCATTCCTTAGAATTTTTTTAATCACTCATCTGCTCCTTTGGTGGTGTGTATAAAGCTATCTCTACAGGGCAAGTAGATAAGGTGTTCCTTAAAGCAAAGAGATTTGCAATGTTTTTCTTGTAGAAGAAAATAATTTCTGTCATCAACATGTCTCCTTGTCATTTCCTTTCCTCTGTAACAGCAATTGAGTTTGGCCTGCCATATTTCATTCAAAGAAATCAACAGAGTGGTTGAAGTTGGATTTCTAAATATGTTTAGATATTCACATACCAACTCTGCTCTACCTGGGGCATGAGAATACCTCTGAGGTTAGAGTAGCAAGCTCCTCTACCTGCTTCTGGCCTTAAATGATTAAATGTGTTGAATGGCTGACTCTTGCTGCTGTTGAAAAGCACTGATACAAAACTGAGGAAAGTTAAATTTTGCTGTATTTCAGGTATTTTCCCTTTAGTCATGTTTCTCTTGAACTGAACTCTCTTCAGAATACCTCTTCACAGATTAGTCTTTCTTTTTTATTCTATGCCAAGGTAAATTTATAATAGAAGTTTTCTTTCACTTGTGTATAACCTTGAGAAATATTCTTTCAGCTAGTAGTTTGACTAAACTTAAAAAGAACAGAGTTGTGCAATTTTGTCTAATCTTATCATGTTGGAATAAATGTATTAAACTTGGATTAAGAAATGAACAGATTAAAAATGCAGTGTTTGTGCACAAGTCCATTCTCATTACATCTTTCCAAGCAACCATTTCAAGCTTTTATCTGTTGTTCAGCTTTTTTTCTGTTGCTAATAAAACAATGAGACAAATAATGACATATTGATTTAGCAACTTGAAACTTTTTTAACTGCCATTTTATTCAATGCATCCATAGGCACCACAGCAGAATGAAAGTTTTATTGTAGACTGAATGAACCTATTGGTTTGAGCGTGGCACGAAGATATTGTAACATAGCAATAAAATTGCCGGGCACATTTATGCCATCTGTTTCATAGTGGAAAAACAAAGAACGTTTTGGTGATGGCCCCAAACAATAAATCTGGATTTAGAAAAGAAAAGCAATCGGAGCTTGCAATGTTAGGAACAGCCTAAAATGTTGCACATCCTCCTTCTCCCGCTGTTGCTCAGCTGCAAGGTTGTCCCAGGCGTTCCTTGGTTTAGGCATCCTTAGTTGCTGTAGTCTGCTGGGTCAAGAGCTCAAAAAACCCCACCTTTACATCGCAGAACACTGATTCAACAGATGTCTGCCTCTTCCTATCTTGTCTATTGCTTTCATCACCTTTTCATTGTTGGAGTGGGCAGGAAGGAAGGCAGTCAGGTTGCATTGCTCCACAATCAGTCAGTGGTAGGAAAAAAAGTTAAAGGGTCACAGTCTGTTAGCAAGAGGCAAGCATGGAACAGTTTTGTTCAATCTTCCATCAAAACAATGAAAAATCTATGAACTGAGCCCTGTGTTATCAGAAAACACGGGAACCAGATGACAGCAAATCATGTAGTATGTGCAGAAAAGATGTTTTCCTTGGGAAATCAGTGACATAATATAAAAGGGTTCTCTTATTCTGACCACTCTTCAAACATTCTGTATTTTGGTCGTTGTATATTTAAATATCCTGTGACCTTAAAGAAGGGCATTTAAAATACTGTCCATGTAGCTACTGAATTATGTAGATATGGAATGTGATCACGATGGGAAATAATTCCTTTTTAAAATTATATTTGTTGCAAAGTTATAAATGTTATGGCACATCTACCTAATAAATAAAAAACATCTTTCTTCTTTGGTGAGTGGGATCTCTTGCAAGGATTTTCTCCACAGGTTCTTACCATTTTCTGTGTGTTCCCTTTCCCACAATAGTCCTCAGTCAGGTACCTGGATGACATACTGTAATGACATCTGTTCAAAATTTGTATATTGAACTTGCAAAGAGGAAAGGAGAAGACAAAAAATGTCAGAGTTGTTGAAGCCACTAGTTTCTGATCAACTACAGAACTGATTGCCTCGGGACATCTGTGCACACTCCCAATGGCAAACCCCCCCTCTTGCATGTCCTCCTCAGTTCAACTACCTGTCCCCAGTTTCTAGGCCTAGATCTTCAGAGTGACAAAACGTAGTAAATACACACCTTCCTACAGCCTCTCTCACAGCCTGCTGCTCTACAGTCTGAGACCTTCATTGATAATTGCTGTGAATTTACCATCAACTTTTGTGAAGGAGGTTTTCATCCTTACCTGGCTGGCACAAATCGGTGCCTGTCAGATTTTAAACGAAAAGGATGGAAGCAGCTGGGTTTGTTTGTGTTTAAGCCACAGAAGGCACAGTTTTCATTATTTTATAGTGTTCACCAGTTTTAAGATGAGAGCTTGAAAAATGCCATTAAAATGAAGAATGGTCGCAAGGTAATAAAGAAACAATCTTCTCGCTTTAAGGACTTCAGCTAAAAGCTAAATGACTGTAGTGGTTCAGATTGTAAAAGCAGTGGGAAATTTAATGAACAGTGACCCCACAGGAAAGTCAATCTGTCTGTTAATGTTTAGTTTTGTCATTTCTTCTGAAAAGTAATAAGCTTCTATTATCTAATCTATTGGTTATGGAACTTAGGGTCAGGCTCCTGTTGAGTTTAACTCTGCCAATCTGTCTCAGCTGAAATTACTGACCTTCCCCGTGTAATAGGTAAATATCCCAAGCAAGAAATAAGTACGCAGGTACTCAGGGAAACAGTTACGGTTGTGGGGAAAGGAAATTGTGTGATGAACTTGACTGCAAAAGCTCTGAACGGTTTGCAAATTCCCCTAATCTGAAACTGATTCAGACAGTTAAATTATTTGAGCAGGGCAAAATATAAAGAATGTGATTAATTAGTAATGACTCATGCCCCAGTTCTGTAACAAGCCATTCGTCTGGATGCTGTAGAATATTTATTGCAAATCTCATAGCAAAGGCAGTAATCAAATAAGAGATAACAATATGAATCTCTTTGCTTATGTTTAGCTATTAAGAACATGCATTTCCTCAGCCAGGTGGTAAGAAAAGACACCTTGGAAGCTCTCTGATTTTAAAATGTGTATTTTAGCTACAAGTTAAAATAATTGAGCTAAAAGCCACATATCTGTGCCTTCTGTGGTGCAACAAACACCTGTAAAGCAGAAAAGCTGCAAACTTTGCATAGCACCATCCACACAGGCTACTGCTATGTCACCTACTTCTTTCCTCTGCCACAAGGCAGAACCAGCCCTGTCCTATAAAGTTCTTAGTTTGGGCTAAAGTTTCAGACTTGCTTCATTTCAGTCTTATCAGCTTCTAAAATCAGAAGCTGATCCTGTTTGGTCATTTTTGCTTTGTGACCAGCTTTGTGACATGCTTTGTGACCAGCACGTTTCCATGGCTTTTCACAGCAGCTTGTCCTGTGAGAAGGGGACTGTGCATGGGTGGGGTGTGATTTTGGAAGTGGCTGAGCTGACAAAACTCTTCAGGCTTCACCGTTCTTCTGTTGTTTTTAGTTTTCCCCAGTTAAGTGGTGGGGATTATCCAGACTCCAACCCCTACACGTGTATATCCCTCACAGTGCACAAATTTAACTGGAGATTTATGAATTGGTTACATACTGCATGTCACACTAAATTGGTATTTTCTTCTTTATGATGCTTTAATAAAAATTGTGTAGCTCTATTTACATACGTGTCTCAAATGAAATTACTTTAAAGTCTACTCCAGTTTATTTCTACTAAAAAGCCTGTTGCAATTTACGGTCAAATATATAATGCAAGTAAAACTTCACATTTAAAAAGTTATTGATCTTTTTATAGTTTCCATCTTTTTTTTTTCCCCTTTTCTCTTTTTTTGTTGCTGGCTGGCATTTGCTTCTGTGGGCTGGAAAAACAACTTTCCCAGATAGTAATGTCCTTTTCCATTAAGAAAATCTTGTTGATGTAGAGGAAATTTTCTACCCAGCAGTTTGCTATTGCTGAAGTACAATGAAAAGTTGGGGAAAAAAAATCTGGAGAAGGCCATTATTTTCATGAAAAACAATGAACCTCTAAAGGGTCCTTCCAGTCTTCAGGCCATCTTGGCAGTGAGACAGCCCCAGCTGGGATGGGGACTGGGGATCAGGGACCACAGAAGATTTGAAGACTGCCAGGCATGGCTGGAGATCCAGGGCATCTCTGTGGCTGGAGCAGCAGGGTTTGATCCCAGCCCAGGGCAGAGGACCTCAGTGCTCTTCCTCATTATATTTCCCCACTGGAGCTGACCCTGGGCAGGGTCTGCAGAGCCCCAAACACCCTGACCCAAGCCTAGGTAATGGTTTGATCCCTGTAAACAGCAAGATCTTCCTTTTAGTGCCACACATTGCCTTCTGCATCTGGTACACTGGTATGACAGGGCAGGTGGGAGGATGGCAGCCTCCAAGCCTGGCCCCTGTGTGCCCTTACTGCTTTGGCACACCTGGGTGCAGTCCTGATATGCCACTGTTTCCACTTGTGCTTCAATCTGCTGAGCATTCTGATGAGAAATATTTTCTTTCTCTTTGTCTTGGCAGCATCATGCATCTTCCATGTGTGAGGCCAGCAGCACTCACTGTGGCCCCTACTCTCTGGTGTTTCCAGCCTCGTGCTGCACTGCATCCACCCCATCATATTCTGAGCAGAACTTCCTGGTGTCTATCCCAAAGTAACTATGGAAACTACAGACTTGCTAAAGAATTTTTTCAAATATCCCTTCTGGGGAAAGAGAACACATCAGGCTTCTCTGTGAGTGTACCATGCCTCTCTGGCCATCAGAAAAGCCACAGGCGGAACTGCAGAGGCAGTAGTGGTCCTTGCCCATCCACAGTGCCCAAAGGAAGCACAAACCAAAAATGAGAGTAAATTAATTTTTAATTTTTCATTGTGACAGCACAGCCACTTCTCACAGTGGGGCACAGGATCATTAGAGACTGACCTGTCCCTGTTGATACAGAGGTACTTGTGTCCTCCAGGCAATTCCCCAAGGGCAGGGTTTCTCTCCAACCTGCTGAAACTGGGCCCCTCAGTGCTGCCACAGTCTCTATGACATAAATGACTCTCTGCTCTCCACCACCTTCACTCCTACCCTGGGAGGGTGGTGGCGGCACACCCTGACAAATAATGATGGCTTAGTGCAATAGACCAGGTTGGCATGTGCTGGGGACCACCTACGTGAGCAATGATGTCACGAACACTGACTCATTAAACTAGTTACTTCCTCCATTCTACAGAGCTGCCTGGTGGTTTACAGCAATTAAATAGCACGATATGTGGGAGGAGCATGCATAGCAATGTCTGTGCCATAAGCCTGGCACAACCTCACCCCTGTTGTCACCTGCCCAGGGTGGTGTGCTCAGCTGCCGACTGACTGGCCAGTTTGCTCCAAAGGAGTCAGTCCTGCAACGTCCTCCCTGCCTTCCTGTCCTCACCATCAGCCACTCATCCTTCTGCAAATGGTGCAGTCACAGCCTGCATGGTTCTTTAACTCACTATACTTATTTATTTAATTCAAGTGGTTGCTGGTAAGGATGAGTTCCCTTCTTCCAATCGCATTAGTCATAGCATTTCTGATGTGGTTCATCTCTCATTTACCTCTCGACATCTGGTTAACAACTCTGTGTTCTCCTTTCTACTAGCTGGTGACACTGCAAATCACTGCCAGAGCCTGGAGCTGG
This sequence comes from Nycticryphes semicollaris, assembly GCA_013400055.1. Taxonomy (NCBI): domain Eukaryota; kingdom Metazoa; phylum Chordata; class Aves; order Charadriiformes; family Rostratulidae; genus Nycticryphes; species Nycticryphes semicollaris. Next base: position 658,901 of record VXBJ01004008.1, on the reverse strand, counting down.
CACATAACTTGTGTAACACAAAGCAAAGAGAAATCGCACGTCTAGAACTGAATCACTCAGAAGAAAAATATTTCAGCTGCATCTGATAAGACAGCTGCAAAATACACACAGCCTTTTGGAATATAAGATAGAGTATGAAATATGTGGGGGGAAAAAAAAACACATTTCTGGATGGCATTATCAAAAAATGTTTAGCATATGGTTAGCAGTTTCCAGTCAAGTGAAAGATAAACCTTTTATAGACTGCACTAGGAGCGGTGATTTGCTGTCGGTGGCACTTTTGAAAAGCATATTCGGATCAACCAGGTGAGGAGGTGATACAGAAATTTGTAAGCTAAACGAGGGAGGTTAAAGACCTGAGGGCAAGATACAAAATAAGGTTTTTAATTGTACGAGGGTCAATGTAATTAAGGACATGGGCCTGTAGAATTTTATTCACACTGTTATTCCTATTAAAACTACTAATAAATGGGCTACCCCCTGCAGATGAGTTGTAGCACTGAGCCTCCAGCTTAGTTGTCTTATGGAGTGTCTGAGATATGAAAACAATTTTTCCTTCTGCTATTTAGTTGTCCTAGATTGGATAGCAGCAGAGGGTCACGTTAGCTTCTGTGAAATGAAAGAAATTTCATGCATACTGATCATATGTTACTGCCATAAGTAAAATAGAAACATTTTGCAAAAGTAAATGCTCTTTCTATAAAGACTATACATATATTGTAGAATGAAATTCCTAGTTCAAAAGTCTGATCCTTTTTTGATTTTATTAAGGCCGGGCAGTGCCATGTATGTTGCTATATTGCCCTCTTGTGGGGCGAGTCAGGAGGCAGCAGCTAAAGGCGCCGGAGCTGCCAACTCCCCTCCCTCGGCGTCGCGGGTTTTCACTGCCCGGAGAGAAAGTGGTCAGAGACCTCCGCACGGTAAACATATAGTCAGACGAGTCAATTTTCCCCCGAAACTTCTGTTTTCTGCATTTCTGTCGAACACAGCTCCGAGGCTAGATCCTTACCGGAATTGGAAAGATTAACGTCTAAACAAGCAGTCCAAATACGGTACAAGCCCTCGTCCTACTTCTCTTGATGTAGCAAAGAGTAATTAAAAAGCAGGAGGACGACCAACATTATTTCGTGACGCAGATGAAGCATGTGTCAGAAGCGAAGACAGCGTACCAGGGGTGGAAGGCTGCACACAGATCCCTTTTGCTTCACTGTGAACGATGCCATCTATCACACAGATGGCTGCAATTGCCTCCCACATTGTTAGATCTCATCTCTATTCTGTGCTCTTCTTCTGGGAATTTTAAAGCAGCGTTCTCCTGTCTAGCCAAGGTACTTTTGTCACCCGCACTGAGAGAGTTGTCTGAGTACTTCATGGTCTCTGAAATATTTATCCTCTCGCTTTTCTTGTCAGGTAAGGAAATTCTCCATTTTGCAGATGACAAAGTGAGGCATGCAGATTAATTCGCAGCTCCAAAAAGCGATTTATGCATGCAAAGTGGTGCTTAGGCAGAATTTAAGAGTCTGTAACCAAAATGTACACTGCAAAAAGCCCTGTTCAGTGGCTGGAGGTGTCTGCTGGCATGCAGGAAGCTGACAGGGATTCCCTTCTCTGCCCGAGGGAGAGGAAAAGTGACAGCAGTTCAACTTTTTGTTATGAACCATTTGTTTCTGTATATCAAATAAAAGTTCCCAAATAAAACTGTATTCAGCCAGGACTTCACATGCAGCCTGCGCTGCTAGCAATCAAGCTGGTGTAGAGGAGGAGGCAAAGCCTGCAAAGCTCCCAGAGGGGAAGGATTCAAGATAAGACCTTGTCCTACCCTGCTGTGACTATCTGAGGGAAACCCTGCCTGCCTTGTTTCATGCACGTGGGACACCTACATCCTCAGAGAACTTCTTCCCTGAGAGCCTACTGCACCATCAACAAGCAGGCTGTACATGGTCTTGGCTATGTTGAGCTGAGCAGGTAGGTTTATGCTTAATTTGTGAGGCTGTTTGAGGCCTGACCTTCTGTTCAGAATTCATTTCACAAGGCTGAACTATCCTGGAGTTCAGTTAAGATGATTTTATCACAAAAAAATGATGCGCTACTTCTGTCCAATAATCTAGAACACTGCTCCAGGAAACATAAAATCTGTGTCCTAGGCACTTCTAAGCCCATGAAAGTTTGAGCCTCCACCTCCCTGAGCTTAGAAAAATGCTCTAAACAGCAGGCACTGCAGATTTTGGGGTGGGAATGGTCTCCATTGCGCTTTGGCCATTGTGCATCTCAGAAGGGAAGAACTACAGCACCAGCAGAAAGCAGCCATGGCCAGGAGCAGAGTGGGCTGAGTGTTTCCTGAGGGCAGGACTCTGGCTCCTGCTCTAGAGCATTTTGTCTGATTTATGAGCACTATGTTCCAATTTTCTTAGTAGCCTGATGAACCACAGACTGCCCCTCTCCAAGCTAAGTGCCAAGGCTACTGACCCAGTCCCCTCTGGGGACCCTTGCCATCTGCTCTCACAAATTCAGCACTTTTGACTACAGAGCAATCTGAGTTCAGTAAGAAAGGTGAAGATCACCTGTGTACAAAATGTCCCTTAAGCTGGCAATTAACATCTTTTCCTGTAATGCAGAACCATTAGTTCAAATGTCTTCAAGGGTGATGCTGGTCTGGGATTTAGCTCTCGCCTCCTGGGCACGTTTCCTCTTCCCTGGCTATGGAAGTATGGTGTGCGGAGAAAGAAAGTTCACCCAGAAGCTTTTCAAAGCTGTAACTAAAGGCAGGGGCTGTTTTAAAGTCATCAGCAGTGAGTTAAGTTAAAATGCAGCGCAGTCTCTGGATTTTGTGATTTTGTCCTCTAAACGGCTCTCTCTCCCCGCTGTAACTGTAAGACGAGGCACATATAAGACTAGCCGCCTCCTTCCGCTCTGTAGTGTATCTCCTAAATGTGTGTGAGAAAGAATAGCATTAGCACTTTTCTACTCGAGAACGAAGCTCAGCAGTAAAGGAAAATGTTACATGTTTTTCTGTAGATTGCAGGTATCTTCTTTTGAATCCTCTTTCAGCAAATCACATGGGAGTTGCTTCAAAGCCCACTAAAAGAAGATCACGTGTTAGTATCTACATGTCTTCAGACAGATGTTGAAGGACATCTCTATTCAGCAAAGCACGCAAGTGTGTGTTTAAATCCCACTGAAGGCCGATTTCCCCCCTAACTGCATTATGGAACCAGGATTTTGAAATATGTCATCACCTCTCTTTGAAATTTTTCCCGACTTTGGAGCTCTACTGTTTCAGAAAGAAAAGCCATATGGAACTAATCATGCACATTTTGTCTAGCAGATAGGCATTATAGCAGATTGTGTTTTCGCTTCAAGTGATTGTCCATATGAGCATGCAAACTGTAGCGTGCATATAGCCAAACATGCAAGACAAGATTGTTAGCCCTAACAACATCCATAATGATTTACCTCCTGCTTAGTTGCATAATAATTATAAGAGACGTGCACACTCATACTGCCTACCTATCAGCCAAAGGAGGCTTCTTTTCTGTTTTTCTTTTTTTACTTTTTCTTCTTTTTTTTTTTTTTTTTTGGCTTACAGCTCTCACACAGCCCTCACTCTATCTTGAGCTTGTTTTCATCCTTCTTTTCTTTCGTTTATCAATTGGACTTTTTCATTGCCTGTGTAGTCCTCAGAAACATACACTAGAGCTCAGATTACAGGAGAGAGATTTTCCTTTCTGGCAGATATGCTATATAAGACTATATTGCCTCAGAGAAAAGTATGTTTCTGAGCCGTGCACGATTTCCTGAAACTTCAGCACAAGCTTACAGAGAAACATGAGGAACCCACCACTGCAGAACTTCTACCAACCACAACTCCAGGGGTAGAAAGGAGGCATCAATCACTTGCAAAGCAGCCCAGGAAGGTGGCTTCTCCATCACTATTAACATCTTCATGATATGATATTTCTATCTTTGGAGCATATAAAGAGGTTCAAATGAGCTCCCTTTCCTGATCAGTGCCTCCAACCTGGCATGACTTGTCTTTATCACGTGACGAAAATGACAGAGAAGAGAAAACACACAGCTTCTCTTTCACTCACTAAAGCATTTCCTCTGGTTTTCAGGGCACTTCTCAGGCACTCCCTCAGCCCTGAGTCTTCTCAGCAAGTCTTATCTCTTTCCCAGAACATCTCCAGCCTCTGAGAGACCGTACAGATTGTTCCTCACGTCCAGGCTATCTCCCCTCAGTTCCCTCCAAATCTTGCACCAATGACCAAAAAAACATCCCAAGTAAACGTACAGGGATGAGTCACAGGTTCCTTTGAGACGGTTTAGGGCATGGTGGCTCTATGATATACACCTTCCTTCACATTCATCCTTCTAGCAGTGGCTCCTTTTGCAGCCTGTTTGCTAGATAGTGTGGGCACACTGTTGAGACCACATTTTCTCAGAGCTCAGGCCAGAGCAGAACCTGCAAGTGCACACCCTCACTTAGGGCCATCTTCCTACAACAGACCTTATTAGGAATGGGTTTCTTTGCAGGTTCATCCAAGGTACGCAGTTATAGAAGGTCATCTCAAGTTGCCCTATTCTAGCATTAAGAATGATGTAACATTTATTTTATATCCACATTATATATCCACACACCCTCTTTTAAGCAGATCAGTCTGTCAGTCCAAACATGGTGGAAATAGTCTTGATTTCAAGACTACAGCCCACTGTAGGAGAAGATCAGGTTCGAGACCACCTAAGAAACCTGAAGGTGCATAAGTCTATGGGACCTAATGAAATCCATCCATGGGTCCTGAGAGAGCTTGCAGATGAAGTTACTAAGACACTTTCCATTGTATTTGAAAAGTCATGGCTGTCTGGAGAGGTTCCCATTGACTTTAAAAAAAAAGGGAAACATAACCCCTTTTTCAGAAAAGAAAAAAATGGAAAACCCAGGGAACTACTGGTCGGTCAGTCTCACCTCTGGGCCCAGCAAGATCATGGAGCAGATCCTCCTGGAATCTCTGCTAAGGCATGTGGAAAATAAGGAGGTGATTGGTGACAGTCAGCATGGCTTCACCAAGGGCAGGTCATGTCTGACAAATTTGGTGGCCTTTTACAATATTGCTACAGCCTTGGTAGACAAGGGCAGAGCAACAGATATCATCTACCTGGACTTATGCAAAGCCTTTGACACTGCCCCACATGACAGCCTGGTCTCAAAATTGGCAGATCATTAATTTGATGGATGGACCACTCAATGGATCAGGAGCTGGCTGGGATGGCCACACTCAAAGGGTTGCTCAATGTCCAAGTGGTGCTCCTCAGGGGTCGGTACTGGGACCAGTGCTGTTTAACATCTTTGTTGGTGACATGGACAGTGAGATAGAGCACAGCCTTGGTAAATTTGCCAATGACACCAAGCTGTGTGATGCAGTTGACATGCTGAAGGGAAGGGATGCCATCCAGGGGAACCTGAACAGGCTTGAGAAGTAGGCCTGTTCAAACCTCATGAAGTTCAAACAAGGTAAGTGCATGGTCCGGCACCTAGGACATGGCAATTCCAGGCACAAATATAGCTTGGGCAGAGAATGGCTGGAGAGCAGCCCTGAGGAGAAGACCTTGGTAGTGCTTTTGGATGAGAAGCTCAATATGAGCTGGCAGTGTACGCTGGCAGCATTTTGCAGCACTTTGCAGTAGCAAAGTAGCAAACCACATCCCAAGCTGCATCAAAAGAAGTGTGGCCAGCAGGTTGAAGGAGGTGATTCTTCTGCTTCTACACCACTTTGGTGAGACCCTACCTGGAGTACTGTGTCTCGCTCTGGAGTCCTCAGCACAGGAAGGACATGGACCTGTTGGAATGGGTCCAGCAGAGGGCCACAAAGATGATCAGAGGGGTGGAGCACCTCTCCTATGAAGACAGGCTGAGAGAGTTGGTGTTGTTAAGCCTGGAGAAGAGAAGGCTCTGGGTAGACCTTATAGCAGCCTTCCAGTATCTTAAGGGAGCCTACAGGAGAGCTGGAGAGAGACTCTTTATCAAGGAGTATAGCATTAGGATGAGGGCTAATGCTTTTAAATTGAAAGGGGGGAGATTTAGATTAGACCCTAGAAATAAATTCTTTACTGTGAGGGTGGTGAGACACTGGAACAGGTTGCCCAGCGAAGTTGTGGATGCCCTCTGCCTGGAATTGTCCAAGGCCAGGTTGGATGCTTTGAGAAACCTGGTCTAGTGGGAGGTGTCCCTGCCCAGGGCAAGGGGGGTTGGAACCCAATGATCTTTAAGGTCCCTTCCAACTCTAACCATTTTATGATTCTATGATTGCTAGGTCCTTGTGTGGCACCTAAGTCAAAATGTGAGCCAGTGATAGCACCACCTTGCAGATTAAATTAGTTTTCTTATAAATTCACCTTGTCCTGGACTTTTACTGACAGCAGAAGCCTTAGAAGAGACTGAATTGTCCAATAACCCTTATATAAGAAGTCTGGAGAGAGATGGTACAATAAGTATCTTCAGGAAGGAATTATTTATTGTGAGGGTGGTGAGGCACTGGAAAGGGTTGCCCAGAGAAAATGTGGATGCCCCATTTCTGGAAGTGTTAAAGACCAGGCTGGATGGGGCTTTGAGCAACCAAGTCTAGTAGAAAGTGTCCCTGCCCATGGGAGGTGTCCCTAGCCATGGCAGGGAGGTTGGAACTAGATGATCTTTAAGGTCCCTTCCAACGCAAACAATTCTATGATTCTAAAAGCTTGTACATAGCAAACATTTCTATTTATCATCATCAAGTACAGAGTCCTTTTCACCCTTTATACACATCTCTTCTTTGTCTAAATGACAATGGTTTTTGATGATCTGTCTTAAGGTAAAGCTGTTAACCTTTTCCTTATTCAAACTGTGGCCTTCATGAGTGTTTTACAAGTGAAACTTGATGCCATGGCCATTGCCATTTGATGCTTTGTCTCTTCAGTCTTGGTCAAATGTATGCATAGGGATTGCCAAGGAAAACGCAGCAGGCAGCACAGGATCTTCTTGAGAGCATGGAGATCTTTGATCCTAAAAAAAGATGGGACTAAGTTATTCCAGAAGTCAAAGGCTACCATTTCATCTTTAAGAATACCTAGAAACACTGAGCGTAAGCAACAATGTACACTATGTTCATCTTTATTGTGGTCAGTTCAGAAATCAGTTGTCCTCCATTACAGTGTATCAACATAATCTTGAGATACCAAGGTTCACCTAGACATATGCTGCTGGAGGCCACTTGTTTATACCTACCAGACTTTTGTACCTTCCTATTCTACAGAACAGCTTTGGAAACATATTGAAGGGTGCAGCCTTTCTCTCTCCCTACACTATCAATCTTCATTATCAATCCCTTTCATCAAGTAATTAGCCAGGTGTCTTTCTACTTTGGAAGCAACCATTTCAGAGGCTGAAGTGTTGGACCATGCAATTCACGGAGACAGACTGCAATCTGGTTTCTTTCGTGCTACTTATTCACCTTCCTCATAATTTCCTGGACACTCTTCTCATCAGTTTCAACTTCTGCAGCAACTGGCTTCTCTTCTAGCATAGGGGCTAGACAACCAATCCTCCTCAGTTCAGGATGCAGGAAATTCATATCAAAGACTCTTTTCCCTCAGAGAATTCCCTACCTGCAGACTCAACCACTTTGATAGTACTCTGTCTGTATTCCCTCTTGTAGCATGAACTTTTAAGTCACAGGAGGAAGTATGCCTTCAAAACAAAACTTTGACTGGGGAAATGTGTAACAGATGCCTCAGGGATTGAATATAGTGCATGGGTTTTTTCACTCTTATAAAATTGGGGGTCCTGTTGCTATGTGTTGGTTATGCACAATGCTTTAGAGATGTGGACTGTCTGGCAAGTGTGCCAGCCTTTCCTTTCCTATCGAGGCAACGATGGTCAGTGCTAATTCTACAAGCAAGATGGGAAGTACCAGGAATTTGCCCTTTGTTGAGAAGCAACAAACCTGTGTCTCTGGGGTGTGATGTCTCAGACTAGTTTTCTGCAGTTTCTCCACTCAAATTAGGGGTCATGTCGCATTCTTTCAGCCCAGGTCTGCACAAACAGTTCAAGATAGTATCTTCACAAAATTTTCTGTGATCAGGGATGTCCCATGAGCAATTTTATTATGACTCAGAAAGGTAAAGAGTCCCAAACTTCTAGTAAAAGGATTTTGGGAAGAGAGGCTTTGTCTAAACCCCAAGTCTCTCCATCTCACAGCATTGTGACTGGAGACTTGAGGCCGAGACCAGGACTGATCTTGCCTATGATGAATTCCCTTTATAAAGAACACAAAGGAGTCTACTAGATCTGAATGAAGGCCAGTGGACTGGGAGTTGGACACTATATATAAATGTGCCTGTGACACATAGGGGGATTCTTTAAGCATGATCCCACAGTACCTAGTGAAACTTAAGAACACAGAGCTCTTCATCAGTTCATTGAAAGTGCATCTGACAGCTGTAGCCATTTTGCCCTTTCATTAAAAAAATAAAAAAAAAGTGTTTTATTTTTCCAACCCTTACATCTCTTCAGAGTTACTCTGCCAGTAAGGCATCTGCTCTCTGACTGGGACCAAAATTTGGTTCTTACAATGATAGTGGGCTATACATTTGAACTCAGCATGTCCAGTATGTGCCCTTACCTTTCTCTAGTCACTTTAGATAGAAAAGTTGAAAATATTCAGACTCTGGTGACTGTGACTCCTTGTATGAGCTTTTCTATGGCATGACATTTCATTTCGGATATATCCAAAGTTCTTAATCAAACTGGTTCACATTCCTAGTTAATTAAAAAAAAAATCATCATTCTCTGATTGTGACTAAAATAGCCTTTAGCAGCAACAGTGGCAACACAATGCAGACTAGTTGTTAAACATTTTTTTTTTTTTTATGCAAATGGGATACAGCCCTTCCTCAGTTCTTCATCTCCAACACAGAGATATAACTACAGCAGCAAGTAGCTTGTACTTGAGATGATCCACATGTAACATGAGTAGAATATATGAGGCAATTTTTAAAGTAGCGTGTAAATACTCCTCTTGTCACTCAAGTGGCAAGCACTGGGTTCATCTAGAGTGGGACTTTATTTTGATTTAAAGACCAGTGACAGTTTTTTGAACTGTGTAAAACAGATGCCAATAAGGACCAAATAATAAAGTTTAGCACCTCACAAAGCACGCCGTGTTCTTTCTCTTTCAAAGTGATAGGTATAGTTCCAACTCAAATTGCAGTGTTTGTCATCGTGTCGGTTTTGCCCATGTCACAACACTGGGGCTACAAGGCAAACTCATCCCAGCTTTTCTCTCCTAACGCTTCTTAGGATGAGGCATTCTAAGCATTTTACTAGCAGTTGTTTGGACTCTGTAAAGACGACGCATTTATCCCAAATTGCACAAATAAACCTATACATTATGTCATTACACTATCCAATTTAAACACCCCTAGTACAGGTAGGTATGTGTGCATATTATTTTCTACTGAAAAGTTATATTTTAAATTTTTTTCAAAATAAGTTAACAGTGGTTTGGGAGGTGAATATTTTAATCTCTGTAAGTGTAAAGATTTGTATTAATTCTTCTCTATAAAAAAGGATAGAGAAAACCCAGGAGTAAGGCAGGCAAAATTTCTCAAATATGTCCTAAAATACTCTTCTATGCATTAAGTTTCTCTGTTTAAAATTGTATGTCTCAGCAATCGTCATTTCTCTAAACTGCCATAGGGGCTATGTATTTTGGGAGACTCAAAAGCTCTTTGTTCCATTAGCATTTTTGCTCTGAATTGAATTGCATTGATCCCACCACAAACACTTGTCCAATACGTAAAATCGAATGCCAGGAGACGGTAATGCTGAGGAACTTAAATTTCCCGCATGGGAGACAGATATGAAGGGTGAGGGCAGGAATTTATGGCAGGGTGAAAATTTGCAACATTTTTGTAATGGCTATCATTTGGATTAGACAGATGATTACAGTGTCAAATAGGCCTCCAGCAGAGTGAGATGGAGAAGTTACATTTTTTTTAAGAGCTATGGTTTATCTTATAACTGTACTATTTCCTTAATATGTATGTAAGCGTACGTTACCAACATTATAAATAAACTTTCATATTTTACAGTCCCAGCTGGGACTGAATGAATGTTTTATGAACTGAAAAGGCAGTTTGAGTTCACTTGGCACAATTCATATGGCAGATAATCTGGAGCTGGCCTTAATTTGAGCTGTAGGGTCAGCGGCAAGTAAGAAAAGGAACTGAAAGAGGTAGATGTGTGTGCCTCCTTGTATGCTGCAATATTTGGGCTTGAAAACTCTCACTGAAGTTGCCACTTTTATATAAAGTACTTTAAAATTAATGGACACAGTGACGCAAAGTCATTTGTTCTGTCAGCAGGTCAGTCCTGCAATGACCATGCTACAGTTATGTTTAGTTCCTGATTCTGGCCAGTGATAAAGATGAATAGATTTACTTCACCAGGAACAGGCAGCAATGATGATGCTTGCCCTTGCTTCATAAGATTGTACAATCAAAGGTGGGCAGTAAACAGCCCTCTGAGAGAAAGCAACTATTGATCCAAAACTGACTCAGCTCTATTAATCAAGTTATGTAAAGTGTCTGAAAGCAAATCATATTCCACTTTTCAGTGGCAAGAAATACTGATGGGGTTGGGTTGATTTGCAGTATTTTCATTGCTTGGCCACTCTGGTGAAAAATCAAGCATTTGAAAAACATGAGTGATTAGAAATTCTCAACTAGGTTTTGATTAAAAGAGACTAGGAACATAGCAAAAATTTTCTCTTTAGTTTTTCAGGTCAGATATGTTACATATTTTATACTACTGTTTGATTTGATTGTTCCTGACAATTTTCTGCATATGATGCAGAATTCTCCATCTGGAAGAAATACTAACTCATATCCCTTATTCAGAATAAAACCAACTGTTTGGCTTATGCCTGTGAGCAGAAAAACTGTTGCACTCGCTGAAGATGTGAAGAGAACAGCGTCTGAAGGAATTATTCTATAGCGGTTAAATAATTATAAAAGATGTTATAATTATGATTTTATGTTGATTCTTATGTTTACCTTTTTTAGATTTTCCAAACTGTTTATTGCTTGTAGTTATTCAGACCCCCAGAAACTGAAAAAGGTCTGAGTAGCATATGTATGTGTGTGTGTTTGGCAAACACAATAACTAACAATTTATTTATAGTTCTAATTCTCAATCTTTGCATTCCTTGCAAGAAAGAAATAAAAATATAGTTTGCAAATAAGTATGACAAATCATTCTTTTGTTGCTTCAGTCATCACTCAATGAGGTTACAAAGGTTAAATATGCAATTGAAAGTGGTAGAATCTCAATACCAATGTCCAGAGGCATTCAAATTTTGGACTCGGTGACCCCAAGGGTCTCTTCCATCCTAAATGATTCTATGAAATAAGTCCTAATTTGCCTTGTAAAAATAAATTTTCACTTGTATATGTCTCAATAATATTTCGTTTTTAATTTAGAGATAACATTGTTCTTTATCATGAAAAATTAAAATATAGTTTCAGAATATATTTCACCTGAGCATGTCTTCTTTATATGATGAAAAACACATCCTTCTCTCCCTACTCTATATCTGAGAAATTGCCACAGTCACTGAAGGCAAACAGTAGAACATTAGCTAAGGCAAGAACTGAGATGAGTTTCTCTGATTTGTGAATCTGTATCCTAGCCACCTGATTAGGTAACTTTTATTCCAGTAGCATATATTCAATCTTTATTATGTGCACTGCAGTACAATCTGGAAAGCTGCAAATAGAGGTCTGGTTTATGCACTCTGAAAACAAATCAAAAATACAGGATAGCAGGGGAAAATTGTAGATGAAAGAGCAGTGCACAGCAGCATATTTTTTCCTAAGGACATTTTTCCTTGTTTTTCTGTGCATCTTGGCCAATATGACAGTCTTGAGATTAATTTGACAGCCTTACAGTTTGTTGGGTTTTTTTTTCCATTCTTTGGACAACCGATGATGAAATGTGATTTTGGAAGCATGCAGAAGTTGCAGTTCAGTACCTAATACGCAGCAGAGCCACAAGTGTCCACCTCCCCCTTGACTAAACAAAATCTGTAATGAGTGGAAAGGTAAACATCATTCAATCATAGTGAGAAGCTACAGTCTTTTTCTGATGTCACATTTAAAGAGAATTGTCTCAGACATCACTTTATGAGACTCAGGAAACATTAACTAGCAGCCCTCTGCAGGCTCTGTTCAGCAAGGGCTGTCAGACACTAACAATGAAAAAAGTGCACACAGATCTGACAATTTTTTGCAAGTTTTTGTTTTATCTATGATAGATAACAATACTAATATCACTGCCAGCCTTATTTGCCAGGACCAGCACCTTTCATTGTGGAAACTAAATTTAAGTTATTCTTAATTTATGACATGATAAGCACTGTGGGGACCTTTGGTAGTTCATGTATCTACACTTTACAAATGCTCACAGCCATGAAGAGCAGAAGAGTCAGGTGGAGCAGCAGTGCAAGCAGTGTGGCTCCAATGACAGGAAGTGATGGCCTGAAGGCCAGGCAGCATCTCAGATGCCTGGGAGAACTGAAATCTTGCAGGCAGAAGGGCAGCCAAACTGAGTGTGACCTCAGCCAGAGCCTGACAGCACTATAAATAGACACCATAAGGGTATTTAACATATTATTTTTTTTCTGACTTGAGATTTATATGTAGGCAGAAATTTAGAAAGCAACTGGAGTTGCCAAATGAGCCCCAAGTGAGGAATCACCTTGAGCCTAATCATTACCTTAGACTGCTGCAATAGAATCATCAAATAGTTTAGGTTGGAAAATATCCTTAAGATCATCAAGTCCAACTACTCTAATACTGATAAGCCCACTGCTAAACCATGTTCCTCAACACCACATCAACACAGCTTTTAAATATCCCCAGGGATGGTGAGTCAATCACCTCCCTGGGCAGCCTGTTCCAATGTTTGACAACCTTTTCAGTGAGGAAATTTTTCATAATNGTTCATGTATCTACACTTTACAAATGCTCACAGCCATGAAGAGCAGAAGAGTCAGGTGGAGCAGCAGTGCAAGCAGTGTGGCTCCAATGACAGGAAGTGATGGCCTGAAGGCCAGGCAGCATCTCAGATGCCTGGGAGAACTGAAATCTTGCAGGCAGAAGGGCAGCCAAACTGAGTGTGACCTCAGCCAGAGCCTGACAGCACTATAAATAGACACCATAAGGGTATTTAACATATTATTTTTTTTCTGACTTGAGATTTATATGTAGGCAGAAATTTAGAAAGCAACTGGAGTTGCCAAATGAGCCCCAAGTGAGGAATCACCTTGAGCCTAATCATTACCTTAGACTGCTGCAATAGAATCATCCACCTCAATGTCTTTCCTGTAGCATGGGACCTAAAACTGACCACAGTAGCTGTCGTGCCACCTCACCAGTGCTAAATACAGAAGAACAATCACTTCTCTAGTCCTGCTGGCCACTCTATGTCTGATACAGGCTAGGATGCTGTTGACCTTCTTGGCCACCTGGGCACACTGCTGGCTCATATTCAGTCAGCTGTTGACCAATATCAGGTCCTTTTCTGCTGGGCATCTCTCCAGCCACTCCCCCAAGCCTGTAGTTCCACATGGCGTTGTTGTGACCCAAGTGCAGGACCCAGCACTTGGCCTTGTTGAACCTCACACAATTGGCCTCAGCTCGTTGATCCAGCCTGTCCAGATCCCTTTGTAGAGCCTTCCTACCCTCAAGAGCAGATCAACACTCCTGCCTACCTTGGTATCTTCTGCAAATTTACTGAGGGGTCATTCAATCCCTTTGTACAGATTATTGATAAAGACATTAAAAAAAACAGGCCCCAGTATTGAGCCCTGGGGGACACCATTTGTGACTGGACACCAACTGGATTCAACAGCATTCACCACCACTCTCTGGGCCCGGCCCTCCACTAAGTGAGTCATCTTGTCATAGAAGGAGATCAGGTTAGTCAAGGACCTGCCCATGCTGGCTGGGCCTCATTATCTGGTTGTCCTGTACATGCATTGTACCTGCATGAAGGCACTCAAGATGACCAGTTCCATCACCTTCCCCAACACAGAGGTCAGACTGATAGGTATGTAGTTCTCCCATACTCCTTCTGGCCCTTCTTGTAGATGGGCATCACATTTACTAATCTCTAGTCAACTGGGACTGCCTCAGTTAGCCAGGACTGATGATAAATGACAGAATATGGACATTAGATCTCACAACAGATATGTCTGCTGCACAGAATAATTTGTTCTGATGGATTTACATTGAGTTGCTCAATTCTAATTGTGGGTGCAAAAATAATATAGTGCCTGCAGTATTTCTTTTTTTTTACCAAAAATGTTTCTGTCAATTCAAAAGTAGAAAATGCAACAGAAGCAAAACCAGTTATCTAAGTCTGACATAAATGTCACAGTAAACTTAGCATTGGCTTTAATTTTTCACTCCACTTTTGTGTTTGTATAGAGGCATACTGCCAAAGATGTGCATTCAAAAATATGCTTCAAAACAGGCGGAGTTTCACTTCCAAATAAATCCTTCATGGAAACTGCCATGGTAATCAAATATTATTAGCTTTTCATATCTTTAATAAAGTTTTACATTTTTATAGTGTCACATATCAAGAGATTTGAATATGGTCTCATGGACATCTTCCTGGATGTTAGCTCTGAAAACAAGCATACCAGTTCTCTATGCTGTATTGAGCAGGTAAGCAGCTCTCCCACAGAGAATAAATTCACCTCTCCATTCACTCTGCAAATGAAAAGGGCTGGGAGTGGAACCAAGACTCTTTGGAGTCACACTACTTGATTTCACCAGCATGACCACTCTTTACAAAAGCACGGTGCATGAAGGACAGGCCTGAGAGGCAGTTTATGTTCCTGTCTCTTCTTGGTCATGGATTAGCCTGTCCCAGTCACATGGATGCTCTACATGAGCATTCACTCAGAGCAAAAAAGCATAAGGGTAGAATAAATGAGACGCATTTTCCTTTCTGTCCCCATTAAACACAGCAAAATTCAAGACGAGTGGAGTCTATATGTAGAATCAAGAGCACTTGACGTGTCAGCCTTTAAACAAAATACAATATGCATCTTTAATTCTGGGAAAACATCACTACATTAAAACAGCATTGGCATTTTAATTAAAAATCCTCAAAGGAAATAAAAACAGGGAGCTCGTAAAATTATAAGAAATTGCTTGTGTGTGTAAATGTTGGAGAAGCATAAAATGTAACAGGCAGAAAACCTTTTTTTTTTTTTTTTTCTCTTGGTTCTTCCCTTCCCTCCTCCAATTCTTTAAGCCCTCAAGGCTGTTGTTATAAGTACTTCAAGTGATCATTTACAACAGAGAAGTCAGAGTTTTGCTAGGATGTGGTAATTTTGATATGTCTCATATCCATGTAGGTTTGAGGTCCACTGAGGAATTCTGGGCTGAGTGAACTCAGGCCAGCTCCACTTGCTGTGTGCCTGACGGCACAGAGGCATGGCATTACGGGGATGTCTCACCAGATGTCTCCCTTGTATCAAATTCTTAGACACAAAGTTTACAGTGAGGTCCTATTAGAAAATCTTCATGAATTCCATTTGAAAGACATTATATACGACTATGTAAATATTGCTGCACAATCATTTGTTCACTAAAGAAGACAGTTTTAAAGTAGTTTCTCCATTTTAAATTATAATGTTCCTTAAAAGAACATCGTTCACTGATTAGATATATCAGTTTGTTTAGCTGTGGTGCCTGAAGTTTCAAATTTGATTGCATTCATTTTAATCACATAACTGATCTTATTTTGAGTAACATGGAGTTGTTTGTTCCAAATGCATTTATGAATTCTTAACTCATCTCAGTTATGCCACATGCTGGAAGTGATATTACTAATTTCTAACATCATAAAAACCCAACCTACACAGAGGAGAAAGTCATGGAGGAAGGAAGCATCTTTTGAATTTATTTAAACTAAATGGACTTAATTTGAAATCTTGAATCATGCTGACGCTGCCCTAAGGGACAGTCTCCAAAAACACACATGACCTTTGTGTCTCAGAGATGAAAGATCTGTCAACTCCCAGATCCTGAGAGTGACACTAATACGCTTGGTTCATCTCATACATCCCCTGGCTATGGCTACTTCCCACTTCTTTGCAATGCTTTACCATGTCCTCCTTCTTGCTAGAAAAAATTCTCGTTCCAGAAGCAGCCAGCTGCTCCAGCTGCCATCCCTTATTCCTCTGGCCTACAGGACAAGGGAGGAGAAAATAGACTAAGTGAAGAGAAAGCAGACTAAGGGAGGGAACATTTTTCCACAGCCCACCTTTCTGGCTCCTGTACCACCACCTCTGCCCCTTGATTGAATTACCTCCCCACACTGTCTGTGGGATCGACTCTCTGGGAGAAGAAAAACCTGAGCTTTCTGGACTGGCAAGGCAAGCACCAAAGAGGATAAACTTATAACAAAGTAATACATAGGGAGCTTTTGGAAATGGAAGAAAGAAATTGCACCTGGTAAGGCACCTTCTACAGAACTTGTCTTCTCTCTGCAGCATGATGGACGCAAAGATGACTTTTCAGAAATCTTTGTTTACAGCCAACCCAGGCTTTGAGTGGCACCTAGAATGAATTAACTAGTAGTTTTACAGGCAACACATGGAAACCTTTGTTCTTATCCTCATATACTGAACAGTCATGCCCTGCGGTACAAGAACAACAATCCAAGGACATAATGTGTTGGCAGCAAAATGTTGCCTGAGTGCCACAGAGCTTCTTTCACACTCCACTTGCTGCCTGCTAGTGAGATGGAGTGCCCACGCTCCCCAGGATGTGTATGCCAGGGATACGTGAGTGGGAGAGTAGGGAGTTCATTACCTTGTTCCAGAACTTAATGGTCTTTAGGTGCTATTTTAGGAAGAGGTCATCACTGGGCCATAAAATGCTCGGAACATATCCTCTCTCACTCAGAAACTCCCTCTATGGCAATGGTGGGGAGGATGTCAGTGGAAAATTCATGTGCATGATAAGGTCAAGTGTACTGGTTTTCCATCTTTTTTAGCAGCCTAAGCAATGAAAAGCTACTGGAGTGACAGCCAAGTCCAATCCAGATGCAGCTCCAGGAAACGTTATGTGAGAATAGGACCTCAGTGTAAATGGGAGTCCAGGACGTTAATGCAAATGGGAGTCAAACTCATTGAAAGCATCAGTCAGATCTTTCGCTGAGACAGGATTGTTCTAATCAGAAGAAATATTTGAAATACAAATCCATCTCCTGAACACAACTGTACCTAAATCTAAACGTGGATACAAGAAACAGTGACTACGGTGTGTGCCTCTGAGCCTTCCTATGCTGTAAGGTGAAGTGACATTAAATAGAGGGAACAGCTTGTACGTTGGCTAACATGCAGAGGTTTAATTTCTCCACAGTAGGCAACAAGCACTGACATCTGTGAAAGTCACTGCGTATTGAAGAACAAGCATCCAAATGTGGGGCATCCCAAAAGCCAGCCAGTCTGGCCCTGCCAGCATCAGCAGCTGCACTTCCAAGCACAAAGGCAAAGTTTTTATCGCAGTGACTTCTGATGCCTGAGCCCGGTGTCCTTTTCAAAAGAGAGGCTTCTCATCAAACTGCATATTAATGCCAGAAAGCTGATGGCTCTGTTTCATGATTTGACTTTTACAGAGGGGAACAGGGAAGGAGAAGCAGCACCAGAAGGCAGTAAACACAGGCAAATTCTTTTAAATTAGTTGTGAGTCTAAAGGCTCTTCCTCAATGCACAAGCAATGAAAGGAATGAGGTGACACAAAAAAAGTCTGCCTTTACCACCAGGACAGTGGAAACCAGCAAATAAACCAAGCAATAAATGAGTAGGTATAACTGGATTCAATTGTTTCTAATGAGGTGTAATAATAGAGGTTACAATGTGAGAAAGGAAGGGTACCACTTTAAAATTACTTTCAGACTCACCAGAGCAAGCTTTATATTCAAATTTGAAACATAAGCTTATATATACATATACAGTATGTAAGTTTGTATATAAATATTACATATATAGATAATTTCCTTTATCAACATATCCTTTTTCATTCAAGAACTTGAATCATCTGGCTTACACAGAGAACTTAAAATAACTATATTTGTGTAGAAAGGCAGTGGGTTTTTCTGTCATTCACTAGTGTCCCTTTGTGAAATCTTAAGAGGTTCAAAACGACCTTTAAACAGCCTTAATTCTGCCGACTTCAGAGAAATCTCAACTTACAGAAAGCTGAAAAGGGCAAATGTGCTATATATCCTGTGCCAGAGCAGTACAGGTCTGATCCACTTGAGCGTGTGCTTTATATCAAGTGTGTAAGTAATACGTCTGACCCATATGGTTTACTGAATCACAGCCTCATTTTGTAATACCCCATCCAAATTTGTATCTCAGTACCTGAACATTTTGCCTATCAACACAGAACTAGAATGTCTCCCTGCATAATTCATGAAGCTGTGAATTATTTTTATATATCCTCTAGCTTTTTTTGAAAAGGCATTTGCAAACTGAAGCCTAGAAAAAACAAAACGGTTAATGGCATTCTGGAACAATCTTAAGAGCATGATCTTTCTAACAGTATTTACTGAGAGCAATGAGGGACCATTCACATATGTAAGATAAATCCCAAGTGTAAACATTTCATTGGCCATAGCTTATATAAAAATAGCAAAAATAAAGCAAAACACTTTTGTTCAAAGTCCCATAATGATACTTCATATTATTTTAATTTATAACTTCACTAATAAAGCTTGCTCCTACAAAAAAAAAACCCATCCAGTATAATATATTTCACATTTCTGTTACCTCCTCCCAGATGTTGAACAAGAAAAATAACATAAACTGCTACAGATGAATCTTCATCTAGCACAATCTAGCAGAGCTTCTATGCATCCCATCAGACTAACATATAGCAATGAAATGAAGACAGATGGTGTACTAAGTGCACAAGCTGTAAATGAATGTGAACAGAAATTGATTTTGAGACGTTCTTGGCACTTTCTCAAGAAAATATTATCACTGCATCTAAAAAAATTAGTGCAATTAAAAAAAAAAAAAAGTGCTTCATACATTGTTTCAGGATTCCTAAGAATTAAAAACTCTGGCCTCCTTAGTTATTTTCTCTTCTGAATCCTATTTTCAGGCCAATTGCAACAACTATATTAAAAAAAAACCCCAAACTTTTATGGACCCTTAAAATTTAGTAGACCAAGAATAGTACTGGAGTACTGTGTCTAGTTCTGGGCTTCCCAGTACAAGCCAGATATGGAGCTACTGGAGAGACTCCAGTGAAGGGTGACAAAGATTATAAAGACACTGGAGCATCTCTTATCAGGAAAGGCTGAGAGACCTGGGATTGCTCATCCTGGAGAGGGCTGAGGGAGGGATCTCATCAGTGTATAGAAACACCTGAAGGGAGGGTACAAAGAGGACAGAGCCAGGATCTTCTCAGTAGTGCTCAGTGACAGGACTAGAGACAAAGGGCACAAAGTGAAACACAGGAGGTGTTGCCTGAACATTAGGAAACACTTTTTTACTGTGAGGGTGACTGAGAACTAGCACAGGTTGTCCCATGAGGTTGTGGAGGCTCCACGCTCATATATTCAAAAGACACGGTCCTGGGCAACTGGGTCTAGGTGACCCTGCTTGAGCAGGAAGGTTGCACCCGATGGCCTCCAGAGATGCCTTCCAAGCTCAGACATTCTGTCGTCCTGTGAATATATCAAGAATAGCACTTTAAAGTGTGTCAATCAAAAAAATTCCTGAGGTGACTGCGGTTTTATTGAGTATCAAACTAATTTATTTTCTATGTCTTAAATTAACCCATCTGATTCATTCTTTGAGTGGACAAAAACTACACGTGTGAAGCCAGGCTACTTTAATTTTTCTAGATCTGCAGTGGTAAGGGATAATTCATCAGGATCCCACAGAGAGAAGTCAGTATTTTGCAGACTCATGAAAGCATCTAGACCAGGCTGCTTTTACTTGCACGAAGCTGGACCTGTGCAATTTTACATGACTCTGTGTTTGCCAACCTAGGCTGCTTTACTTCTTAGGTTATGCTGAAAATAGCTGGGATAAAAAGTTCTCAGAAAAAGTCCCATATTAAAGTTTTCATTTTTGTAAACTCAGCCTTGCCTTATGGTTTTGTCAGTTTGACCAAAAAAATCCACTAACAACCCAACAAACCACCTGGAAGAGGTTTTGTTCCTGAATGAGGGTGAAATTCCATGTGTGTGACCATGTGTGTGTATGTATTTTGTAACACACAGCACATCACCTGGCACCAGGAAGGCTTCAAATATGTCAAGCTAAGAAATTTAGACCCGATCAATATGCATGACGGAAATTTTAAAAAAGGTCAAACGCTGCACTAGTTTTGATGATTCGGAACTTGGAAATCTTCCATCCACATTAGCATGCATCCAACTTCCTAGCATAACATTAAAGTGTAACTTGTTTCTGGAAGTACTATCTTTCCTCAAGGACATAAAATCACTATTCCCACTATCATTGTTAGTTGCATTTAAGACCTCAGGACATTTTCTTACCAGACTTAATCTTACAGCCTGAAATTCCAACAACATGTATTATTACTCAGTGCTTGCAGCTGTGCCTGGTCCCAGGGCTGCAATGGGCCCAGTCACTGTCCTCAGCTCTCTTCATTGCCTGCAGGTGCTCTAAGATGAGGCCCACTGGGTGAGGTCCCTGCCCTGGCAAGGAGAAGCATGACTCGTTAATAAAAGTCTAAGGTTTCCATCACAACAGTTACTGAGACAAGGTAGCACAAAGGCAATAGCAAAATGTACAGAGAAGAAAAACCAAGTAAAACATTATGGATAAAAATGTTAGCTGCTTTCAGGTAAAAACACTACTTGATTTGAGATATTGATTTTTGTTCCTGTAGTTTTAAAAGCTTCCAAATTCTGACTCTAACAAAAATGTTACAATTAAAATCTTGAATCTCACGCTCACATCAGTTGTAGAAAAGATGCACTTAAGGAAATTTAGAACTGACAACATATGTTGTACTGAAAGACTAATTAGTAAGACAAAAATATTAACAGTGGAGTGCACAGTGGGAATTTTTGCTTCCTTGTTCTTTTAGCCAATGTCAGAACCATGCAGAGAACTGCAGATTAACTACTGCTCTCTAAGCATATAAGAGTATTTGTGGTTCATTAGAAATCACCTTGAACATAAACAATGGGACATAATCTGCTGGACAAAGAAACCGGATTCTAACAGACTTGTCTGCAGAAGAGTTCCACCATTCTGCTAGCTTGAGTAGCTTCAAGCCAAGGGAATGAACACTAGGAATAGCAATGCCTATGGAAAAAGCTCAGGAGAGGGTCAAGGTAACATTATTTTAAAGTTAGATTTTTGCCAGTTGAGACAAAACTCAGAATTTCAAACCTTCTGCTCCACAGAAAACATTTGTCAACAGCGAATGGCGATTCACCCATCACAAGTAAGTCTACATAGAGACACTGACATATATATAAAGCACTTATCAGAGACTTTGTAACAGCTACTGTGTCTTTTTCTAAACTGAAACCCTTACCAAAATTAGCCCACCTCTCCAAATAGAAATTGTGATATTCTGCAAGCAGAATCAATTCTGTAAGCAATAATACCCACACTTGCAGTAACTTTTTACAAAAATCCTTAAGTTGGTCATTGTACATTCTCACCAAAAAAAACCCCAACAAAAATCTTTCTAACTTTGTTTCTTAAGGAAATAATGTTTGCATGATCATGCATGACTGTCCATTCAGCATTTCCCACTATCCCGATAGTTTTGCACATTGGCCGGTTTCAACCAAATTCTGTAATAAGAAATTAAACTCCTCTTCAACTCCTAAGTTTCATGAAACTGAGCAGTGGACAGAAATTTGGTGCCCGGTTGGAGTAAAAAGTAATTCCGTGCAGCCTCTTACTAGGGGTCAATTGTAACTCAGCTCCCTTCCAAACTGCAGCCACCTGCAGAGTCCCCCAAGCCACCCACAGCACATGGTTCCCACCAAGTGGGAAGAAAAAGGCCTGGGAAGCATAGACCAAGGTGAGAAATTCCAACACAGGACAAGCCTGGCAATAATATGGTGATAATGGGAAGCAGACAGCAAATTAGTCAGACACCAGACCTTATTAGATTCAGTGCTCATGGATTAACAGCAAATACACACAAGTCTCAGAGTGTAAGTCTGCTGCATGGAAGCACAAGAGCCTACTGGAATTCAAATGAGGTAGGATAATTTAAATATCTGACACAATATTTAACATAAACTCTGTGAAATAACATGCTTTATCCTCTGATGTATAATTTTCCTTGTGATGAAATGGCAACACATGCACTAAGACTTGTATCACTTCTGTGAAGAAGAAATTGTGTTTCTATTATCAACTATACACAAGTAATAGAATAAAAGGTCGACTTAGGAAAAGAGATCCCATTGTGCAATACCAAGAAGTACTTAATTTTCAAAACAGGTCCTCATGTCAGTGTCATGGAACAACAAACACAAAAGCTTTTGTGTAGCTTTATAAGCAGTGTCCATACAGGATAGCCCAACCACAGAAAATAAAATTTAAAAAAAGAATGTGGTAAGAAACCAGAATATACTGAGCAACCAGAGACTGCTGGGGCAATGTGGCTACCAAATTACAGTGCTGTGAAATCCTTGGGGCTGCTTCCGCTACATGATTCCTTGTCAGACTCCTCCACATTCTGGCTACTAGCACGGTCTCTGCAGTGTATGGTGATAATTTGCTCTTCAAGAATCCATGGCAGGGAAGGGAGAAGAAGGGCATATGGGGAATATGCAAACTTCTTTTCTAATATGGACACGAAAGAGCTCTATTTCATCCTCCTTGGCCAAATGCCCAAGACCCAGCTGCCTAGCAAACACGAACTGATTATAAGGCAGGGATAGAGGTGGCCCTGTAAACCCCAGAGTCACTCGTTTAGAAGCGTGGATTCCCAGGACAAAGCCCAAACAGGCAGCGAGAGGAGCTAGCTGTAAAACCAACTGTCTCCAGTGCAGGGAGACAGGCACCTCAAGTGAGAGGATACCTTCATATCAATGGGAGAAGAATGTCTGAGACACTTCCCACCCCAGAAGACTGCAGGAAAATACCAGCCTTTTTCATTTGAAAATAAAAAAGACTGAAAAGATGAAGCAAGAATCCCCAACATGTGGAATAAATGGTGTCAGAATGAAAAATAAAACTCTAAAATTTTCACTTTAAAGAGCACTTAAGGAATACATTTCTCTACAACAAACAGAAATTAGCAGGCAAATCCTTCACTACAACCTGAATCCTATCAGTGGGCCAAAAGAAGACAGTTCATGACAGAAAATAATGTATGAATGAGATGTTATCCATTTGTAGGGCTTTTTCACACTTTTGATGCTCTAGGTCACTAGGATCTGTATGGGACTAGCCCCATATGGTACAGGTGGGAATAAACTAAAAAACCAGGGCTTTAAGGAACACTGTACAGACAGTGTTTGTGCAGTCCAGGTATCACCTGGTGGTATCTGGAATGTACATCAACAAGGCATGATGAGCAGGTGACCATAAGTCATGGATCTTCAATCTCTTCACATCCTTTTTTCATTTCAACTTTAAATTCACTTAACACTGCCCCACTCCACATCGTCAGGGGAAAATGGGACAACTGTGTATTTGTATCATGTAAGAGTTGCTCTTAGTATCTGCTTCAAGATTTTCCTTCTTATTTTTTTCCTCTAAATGGGAATCTGTTCAGTGGCCTAAATTTTCTGTTCCACCACAGACCTGCTTGGCTCACACATGAAGGAAAGGGGCCAAAGATGGCCTTGTGCCACTGCTGGTCTGCTGGGGACTTGCTTTGCTTTCTGCATAAATTGTCTTTGGGCTGCCCTGGTTCGGATGTGGCTGCATCCTTCCTCTCTGGTTGCAGCAGCCCCCGAGGGGCAGTTCCACAGCCAGGAATAACTCCGCAGCCCTCTGGCCACCCTTCCCGCCCCTGGACCTCCCCTGCAGGGTCCGCACACATCCCTGAGCCAAATCTTCCGGCAGCAGCTGGACAGCAAAGGATGAAAAACCCAATACACCCCTTTTCCTGGGGGATCTGCAGACGGGTAGGGCGAAGGCGCAGCGGGTTCTTCCATGTGGGAAGGATGAAGGTGCCCGGAGCGATGAGGGGGACGCCAGAATCGGGCCGGCCGGCTCGCTCGCTCGACGCTCTGGAAACCTAGGTCAGTGCCCGCTGACCGAAGGTGGTGGAGGGGAACAGCGACGGCGACGACCGCTCCGCCCCGGGGCGGGGGNGGGGGGCATGGAGAACCAGCGATGCTTCGCTAACCGCTTCGATGATTACCCGGGCAGCCCGGCGGCGGCGCCGGACAAGGAGGCGGCGGTGCCGTTGGTGACGGCTACCATCGAGCGGATCCTGCGGGAGCTGCCTCCCCTGGGCGGCCCCCGCGGCTGCCCGGGCGGGCTGTACGGTGGCGTGGCCGGCGTGGCCTACATGCTCTACCACGTCGCGCAGTGCCCGCTCTTCGCGCCGTCGCGGGAGGCTTACCTGCGGGCGGCCCGCCGCGTCGTGGACGCCTGCCTGCGCTACCAGGAGGGCGGCAGGGAAGCCGACGCCGACACCCGCGCCGCCTTCCTGCTGGGCGGCGCCGGGGTGTACGCGGTGGCCGCCCTGGTCTACCGCGCCCTGGGGCTGCCCGAGTTCGCCCGGCCGCTGGGCAAGTTCCGGGAGCTGAGCGAGGTCTGCGCCCCTCTCTCCTTCCTCGAGTGCGGCTCCGACGAGCTCTTCGTCGGCCGCGCCGGGTACCTGTGCGCCGCCCTGGTGCTGAAGCAGCGGCTGGGCATGGAGGTAAGGGCGGGGACGGGAGGGAGGGATGCGGCGAGGCACCTCCGGCGGGGCTAGGCCACACCGTCGGGGCCGTCGGCGGGTCCCCCGGCAGCTGGCGGCGGTGTCCCGGGCTGGCAGCCCCACCACCTCTGCTCCGCGGTGGAGGGGGGATGCACCCGTACCGAGACTCTCATCACACACACACAAAAAAAGCGCCTCCTCCAGCTTGCACTTTGAGGGCACGCTGGTAGGAAGAGCCCCGGGGGATGGAGGTGCGGGAGGTTGGCTTTTTTGTAGGAGCTGTTTCTTCGCAGCACTCTTTCCCTGAAATAAAAGGTGCGTCTTTTGCAAGAGGGGCGCAGGGCTTGCGGGATGCGGTCCCGGTGCTGGAGCAGGGCTCTGGGAGCAGGGCCACGCATCCCGCTGCATCCCTCTCCCGGCCACGCCGGGAGCATCAGCTGTCGGTTGCCAGGTGCTGAATTACTTGACAGGCGCAAGCCCGGGCTTTTCAAGAGTATTTCTGTAAAATGAAGTGGGTAGGAAAAGGAGTGGTGTTGGATAAAACAGAGTGAGGAACCTTATTAATAATAAGTGGTGCTGTGCTATAATTTCCACTAAGGAAGTGGATTTCCAGAGGTGCTTGGTCCTATTAACCCCAGCATACAGGAGTTGGTAGTCTTGTGCAAATCTGGCCATGTATTTTGGCTCTTTCCATGAATGAAGAGTTGTTGTTTTTTCTGGGAGATGGGAGATGTGACCAAAGTTCAACATGCTGTTGGTTTCAGTAGTCGGGACTTTACCCTAGGAAATTGTCATTGTCAGTGCTGAAATTCAGAGCTTCCGCCGACAACAGAATAATAATTAATGCAACTGATTCTGTTTGCTGTGGTGTTTGTTACTAAGTGGTCAGTGTGGTATCTGAGCAGGCATGTGTTAGATTTTTTTCCTGTCCTCTTGTCAGGTCCAATCTGTGTTTCCTCTGTTAATCACTGATTTGCAAGTTCATACGCTTCTGGCTTTCCTTCCTCCTGGGAGAGGAAGCAACTATTAGAAGCAAATAGATGATGTAAAGACAAGTGGCTCTGCCCTATCCAATACCAGTCACTGCAATCAGAGTCCAAGGAAGTTCATTTAATGGAGGATTCAGGAGACTCCAGGGTATCCAGATAAGACAAGAAGAATGTTAAGTCAGTTGAATGTTTTGATTGCCTTGAATAAAAATTCTTACAGCACTAAATGTTTAAAGTAGTAGCATACCACATGTGCTAACTCTTTCCTTGTATAGGATTGTCTGATAATCATAACCATAAAACGGTTATGTTATTTGTAAACATAGCACAATGAAACTTTTCATTCTACGACAGCATTTTCTACGAGGACAGTTTCGTAGATGCATCGCAGTGCGTGTAGGCACTCCATGCTTTGTGTAGTAGTGCCGGCCTGAGGGGATGGTTCCTCACAGAGGAACAAGCCATCGTTAGTAGTTCAGTTTGCACTGGGGGAGTGTGTCTAGTACCCTTGTCAGTGCTTATGATGGTGTAGTGACGTATCAGCTGAAAGAGGTAACTCCCTGGACTCCACTGCTTCATTCCTTTGTCCATTTGTCTTATGTCCTTGAGAGCAATTGCTGAGCAGTTTGAAGAGTAGGTGCAATACCCCTGTCAGGCAGTGCAAGAAAGGGATAAAGCTCTCCCCTCTCTTTGCTTGCTTAGTGAAAAGTTATACTTTTTGCAGCTGTAAAGAGTTAAAAATCCCCACGGATGAGCACAGGGAATTGTGGAATCCATTTAGCAAGTTGGTTAAATACAATCATAGAGGGGTTTATTTTGCCACTAAAACATATTCTGTCTCCCTTTGCTGATGTTTTAATCAGCAAACAGACATAATTCCATAATATTATTTATTCTGTCACCATATTGTAATTTTAAATGTATGGTGCAAGAAATAAATCAAAATAATCCAAACTATTAAATATTAATAAAACTAACTTTAATTTTTAATTCTAACAAAAAATTAAAGCTTTTAACTAAACTATTTTGTGCCTTAATGAGGCAAATGATAATGATCTGTAGTCAGCATGTACTCATGCACAAAATTTGGGTCCATTGATAAATGTTCCCATCCTAATACAGAATTATTTTCATTAGTACATTGACAAACCAGACCCTTCATCTTTTTACAAATGCAGAAAGGGATGCCCAGAGAGAGTGCATGTCATTTATTACCCAAGGTCAAATGGTAAGTCAGGTACATCCTAGAATAGAAGCAACGTCTTGTGATTCAAACCACTGGAAAATGCTACCTCCTGTAATTTGATTGTGCACAGTATCACATGGTTCATTGCAGCATGTTTTCTTGTTTCCCATGTTGTTTGTGGTTGGGTTTTTTTTTGAGGACGCTGTGCAAACATTTCCAGCACAAAGTGAAACACATTCCTTACATTGACATACAGCTGCTTCTGCCTGTATCGTTGGGTTTTTCCTCTGCAGAAGTCAAATGGTGACCTATTAAGAAATTACTTACCCTTTTTGAGATAATTTTACAATTTATGTTGTGCATTTGGGTTTTGTTTTTTTCCAGGCAGGGAAGGAAGGAATGCCAGTTTAGCTCAGCTGCTGTGCTCTGATGCATCGGTTTCTTACTAAAGTGTCTTGGTGTTTAAAAGCTTCACACGTTCTTCAGAAAGTTAATGGTCTGTCCTGAAGGATCCAGTCTGTTGAATAACATTGACCTCGTGTGAAGAAGGCATTTACATTCAGCCGATTTGCAGAGTTTTAGGTTAATACGGCATTTTCTGGTGATGAATTAATTGGGAGTTTTTGCATGAGTCAGGATTACAGTCAAGGCTTTACAGGATCAGAATTTCATGATGCACTATGCATTAGGAAAGACAGTTGTTTCCATCCTTTCTTTAATTTCCATTACACTGTAGTTAGTGCTCTCCAGGCAGAGATGAGTAAAGTACTGTTTGGGGAGAAACAAAGTGTCATTTGTATAAAGTACTTAACTCGTGTGTTTTCTCTGTTCAGAGGAAATTTTGTTTCTCTTCTGTCTTTGGCTGTCTCTTTTTCTGATGGTTGGTTCATTATGTTTGCTTGGGGAAATTCGTCAGTCCTCCTTTTCATTCTCTTCACTTGGTCTCTATTTGCTCATGCAAACAGTAGTAAGACACCATTAAAACAGTGGCCCCATCCCCCTCTTCTGATAGTATTTTATCCTCTCATTTTTTTCTCAGTGGTGTTTCTGTCCCATTTCGTGGCTGATGGAGCATGGTGTGTCTCAGTAGTTGCACTTCCTTCTGGCAATAACTGTCAGATGACAGAGGAAAAGGTACAGAAGTTCAAGTGGCTTCTTGCATCACCATCGGCTGAGATGTTACCACCTTCCAGCACAGCTCAGGTTTTCTTTTCATAACTGACTGAACCTATGGGCTTGACTGACTTCCACTAGCTCTGTCCTGCAGCA
>VXBJ01004008.1:610488-630212 GCA_013400055.1 Nycticryphes semicollaris | reverse complement strand
ATTTCCACTAAGGAAGTGGATTTCCAGAGGTGCTTGGTCCTATTAACCCCAGCATACAGGAGTTGGTAGTCTTGTGCAAATCTGGCCATGTATTTTGGCTCTTTCCATGAATGAAGAGTTGTTGTTTTTTCTGGGAGATGGGAGATGTGACCAAAGTTCAACATGCTGTTGGTTTCAGTAGTCGGGACTTTACCCTAGGAAATTGTCATTGTCAGTGCTGAAATTCAGAGCTTCCGCCGACAACAGAATAATAATTAATGCAACTGATTCTGTTTGCTGTGGTGTTTGTTACTAAGTGGTCAGTGTGGTATCTGAGCAGGCATGTGTTAGATTTTTTTCCTGTCCTCTTGTCAGGTCCAATCTGTGTTTCCTCTGTTAATCACTGATTTGCAAGTTCATACGCTTCTGGCTTTCCTTCCTCCTGGGAGAGGAAGCAACTATTAGAAGCAAATAGATGATGTAAAGACAAGTGGCTCTGCCCTATCCAATACCAGTCACTGCAATCAGAGTCCAAGGAAGTTCATTTAATGGAGGATTCAGGAGACTCCAGGGTATCCAGATAAGACAAGAAGAATGTTAAGTCAGTTGAATGTTTTGATTGCCTTGAATAAAAATTCTTACAGCACTAAATGTTTAAAGTAGTAGCATACCACATGTGCTAACTCTTTCCTTGTATAGGATTGTCTGATAATCATAACCATAAAACGGTTATGTTATTTGTAAACATAGCACAATGAAACTTTTCATTCTACGACAGCATTTTCTACGAGGACAGTTTCGTAGATGCATCGCAGTGCGTGTAGGCACTCCATGCTTTGTGTAGTAGTGCCGGCCTGAGGGGATGGTTCCTCACAGAGGAACAAGCCATCGTTAGTAGTTCAGTTTGCACTGGGGGAGTGTGTCTAGTACCCTTGTCAGTGCTTATGATGGTGTAGTGACGTATCAGCTGAAAGAGGTAACTCCCTGGACTCCACTGCTTCATTCCTTTGTCCATTTGTCTTATGTCCTTGAGAGCAATTGCTGAGCAGTTTGAAGAGTAGGTGCAATACCCCTGTCAGGCAGTGCAAGAAAGGGATAAAGCTCTCCCCTCTCTTTGCTTGCTTAGTGAAAAGTTATACTTTTTGCAGCTGTAAAGAGTTAAAAATCCCCACGGATGAGCACAGGGAATTGTGGAATCCATTTAGCAAGTTGGTTAAATACAATCATAGAGGGGTTTATTTTGCCACTAAAACATATTCTGTCTCCCTTTGCTGATGTTTTAATCAGCAAACAGACATAATTCCATAATATTATTTATTCTGTCACCATATTGTAATTTTAAATGTATGGTGCAAGAAATAAATCAAAATAATCCAAACTATTAAATATTAATAAAACTAACTTTAATTTTTAATTCTAACAAAAAATTAAAGCTTTTAACTAAACTATTTTGTGCCTTAATGAGGCAAATGATAATGATCTGTAGTCAGCATGTACTCATGCACAAAATTTGGGTCCATTGATAAATGTTCCCATCCTAATACAGAATTATTTTCATTAGTACATTGACAAACCAGACCCTTCATCTTTTTACAAATGCAGCAAGGGATGCCCAGAGAGAGTGCATGTCATTTATTACCCAAGGTCAAATGGTAAGTCAGGTACATCCTAGAATAGAAGCAACGTCTTGTGATTCAAACCACTGGAAAATGCTACCTCCTGTAATTTGATTGTGCACAGTATCACATGGTTCATTGCAGCATGTTTTCTTGTTTCCCATGTTGTTTGTGGTTGGGTTTTTTTTTTTTTGAGGACGCTGTGCAAACATTTCCAGCACAAAGTGAAATCCATTCCTTACATTGACATACAGCTGCTTCTGCCTGTATCGTTGGGTTTTTCCTCTGCAGAAGTCAAATGGTGACCTATTAAGAAATTACTTACCCTTTTTGAGATAATTTTACAATTTATGTTGTGCATTTGGGTTTTGTTTTTTTTCCAGGCAGGGAAGGAAGGAATGCCAGTTTAGCTCAGCTGCTGTGCTCTGATGCATCGGTTTCTTACTAAAGTGTCTTGGTGTTTAAAAGCTTCACACGTTCTTCAGAAAGTTAATGGTCTGTCCTGAAGGATCCAGTCTGTTGAATAACATTGACCTCGTGTGAAGAAGGCATTTACATTCAGCCGATTTGCAGAGTTTTAGGTTAATACGGCATTTTCTGGTGATGAATTAATTGGGAGTTTTTGCATGAGTCAGGATTACAGTCAAGGCTTTACAGGATCAGAATTTCATGATGCACTATGCATTAGGAAAGACAGTTGTTTCCATCCTTTCTTTAATTTCCATTACACTGTAGTTAGTGCTCTCCAGGCAGAGATGAGTAAAGTACTGTTTGGGGAGAAACAAAGTGTCATTTGTATAAAGTACTTAACTCGTGTGTTTTCTCTGTTCAGAGGAAATTTTGTTTCTCTTCTGTCTTTGGCTGTCTCTTTTTCTGATGGTTGGTTCATTATGTTTGCTTGGGGAAATTCGTCAGTCCTCCTTTTCATTCTCTTCACTTGGTCTCTATTTGCTCATGCAAACAGTAGTAAGACACCATTAAAACAGTGGCCCCATCCCCCTCTTCTGATAGTATTTTATCCTCTCATTTTTTTCTCAGTGGTGTTTCTGTCCCATTTCGTGGCTGATGGAGCATGGTGTGTCTCAGTAGTTGCACTTCCTTCTGGCAATAACTGTCAGATGACAGAGGAAAAGGTACAGAAGTTCAAGTGGCTTCTTGCATCACCATCGGCTGAGATGTTACCACCTTCCAGCACAG
The DNA here is from genome assembly GCA_013400055.1 of Nycticryphes semicollaris. Taxonomy (NCBI): domain Eukaryota; kingdom Metazoa; phylum Chordata; class Aves; order Charadriiformes; family Rostratulidae; genus Nycticryphes; species Nycticryphes semicollaris. Next base: position 627,420 of record VXBJ01004008.1, on the reverse strand, counting down.
CTCAGGTTTTCTTTTCATAACTGACTGAACCTATGGGCTTGACTGACTTCCACTAGCTCTGTCCTGCAGCAGAAAAGACAGCAATGGGTAGCAATATACCATGTAGGAGGCAGGGCAGCATTCTGCATGACTGCCCGATGCTGTGGTTTGGTTAGAGAGCGGACCTTTAAAAGACATTGAGGACACCGTAAGAGACCCTTGCCTGCAGTTGTACTGGTGACAAGCTGAACCAGCACACTCTGCCAGCAACACAGCCAAGCCAGTTCCCTCAGGTTCTGTACTGCTGGGGTGAGTTGTGAGAGCCTGCGAGGGACCTTGGGGTCTTTCATGACATTACATGGTTAAGCTTTTTGTCACTGTGGCGGAGCGGCACCTCAATTTCCTTTTCCAACAAATGCGATGTCATGATGTGGCATGTGTTTCTGAGGTTGTTGTCTTGTCACAGGGAGGGCACAATTCTGATGTTACTTTGTTATAGGATGCCCAGAGAGGGCAATGGTCTTTCTAGCAGGGCTACTATTTAAAGTCTATTTTAGGTTACTTTGCTCCACATTTTTGTGGGGTTTTTTTCAGTCTCTAAGAAAAAAATTCAGAAAGTGTGAGAGGAGGAAGGAGCTTCCTAAATCCTGCCTAGAATGTTCATTCGTGACTCTTAACAGTGGGATGTAAATGTATTTATGCTGAACATCGTGTTTATGAAAGACACTTGATGGATTGATTTTAGAAAGGGAAATCTGCAAAATATCCACAGCACCTCTGAGTGTTGTAGTGCAGGGTCCCTGTGTTAGGCTTTTAATCTCACCTGTGCCTGGAAGGGTTGTCCTTTGAGGTGAGATTTCATTCCTTCTCTGTGCCCATTAAAGTCCTTCTCTCTGTGGATGAATTTGCCAGTTTATCTGAAATGTGGTGTTTGAAATGTCAAATACCATGGTGCTAGCTGGAGCTGTACTGATTTCATTTTACACAGGCCACTACACAGCCAGGATGTCGTTTGTTGCCACAGAGGATTAAGATGAGAAACCAATAAAGATAAAAAGCTTTTGATCCTAGCCTGCCTCTTGTATATGTGTGTTCTTCTATCCATGGTTTCCCAAACCACACACAGGGACTAGATTGTGCATTAATTTGCTTAAATTGATGAATTTAAACAAGGAGTTGAAAATGGGAATGTTCTAAAGTAAACAGTGAAACAAAGGGTATTATTTATACCTGCAATTTTTTACAAAACATTCTGAAATAGTTTGGGTTTGTATTTCAGAACTTTTCTGGTTTTTTTCAGCAGAGCAACACAAATTTTTTTTTTATTTTAAGCAGCCTTCAAATTTTGAGATGGAACTGCCTTGACAATGGCTGTCTGGATTCAGCTCAATACAGTGAACGCTGAATACCCAATTGTAGAGATAAAGCTGAAAATTTGAGGTGAAAAATGGTGAATTTCAAGTGTATTGTTTAACTGCCAGTAAAAATACCTCTGCGGTAGAGAGGTTTTGGTGTGGATCCTGCCAGGATTGGAAGCTTGATTGACACAAGTTTAGCTACATACATTATATACTCTGTTGCAGAAATACAGATTTCAGCCACTTATAGTGGAAGGGTGCTATTAATCTGTCATCATCTCCTAAAAAGACAGTTTTGTACAAAAGCACTGTCATATCTCTGTACTGCTTTGTGCTGTTGGGAGAATGTTTGCTTATGCAGCATTGTCTTTTTGCTGAAAAAGCAGCCCAAGCAGTAATACCAAGAAAAGAAATGTATTTATCTAGAGCTTCTCTTGTATCCAAAATAGATCTCTACTTTCTCATCCTTCTTCTAACTCCTTTAAATTTCACATACTGGAAGTTAACTGTTAAAATTTGTCAGTTTAGTCATCTTCATCATTGCCATGGAGAACTTCTAGGTCACCCTTTGGAGTTTGTTGGTACCACTCCTTATCAAGCTAAAAGCAGAGGTCTTGAATGCAGTGTCTTTGTCCTCTGCAGAGCAGAGCGTGCTGCCTCTGGCTTGAAGATGGGTTCAGAGGAACAAAATGCAGGAATCAGAATGAGGATGTTTTTAGGAAAAGCTGCTGAGCAGTTCTTTGGACCTATGGAATGTATCTGGTGACTGAATCTCTGGAAGCCTCCAGAGCTGTCAGAGTGTTGGAAGCAGAGAAGCAGGAGATCTCTCCAGCAGAGAGGGGAAGGACTTGTGTGGAAGCTACTTTTCTTCATAGCATTAGTTACTTGTGGCCATGTCAGTGGCACAGTGCAGAAAGTTCTTAAATCTGTTACCTTAGGTTTTCAGATTCTTTTATGTTGTATTTTATACATACATCACAGAACTTTATTACAATACTGTGTTAGTACAGATAGCTATATTTGACATTTATGTTTTTCTCCATGACAAAAACTAATAGTGGGGTTTTTTGGCTTGGTTCTCCCAAAGGACCAAAAACCAGAGTTAACTGTGTTAACTCAAAGTTAACACTGGATGACATAGCAGAAAGAAAGACTGCATGTGTAGAGCGTGCGTATACAGTGACATGTGTGAAGGCAGAGAAACAGGCAGGTTTGGAGAAAACAGACGTTTGACGGAAGCTGAACAGAGGGGAGAAGCAAAGATCCAATAAAAATTATTAAAAAATCGAAAGAATAAGTTACTGGCAAAACTGTAAAAATGGAAGGCTGCAAAGGGGTAGCAGAATTCAAAGATGAAGGTGAAAAGGCAATAAATAACAGAGAACCTGAAGCAGGGGAGATTTAAAATTAAAATCAGGTTCTCTGGCAAACTGGTGTGGATCTGATAGCTAATGTACTCAATTTAGAAGAAGGTAAAAGTTCAACAGGAGGGTAGAGACAGGGAGAAAACAGGCTAGAGAGCAGGCAGAGGAGTAAACTACATCTTGTTGAGCAAAATTACTATTTTTGTCTGCTTGTTTCTTGTTTGTCACTCTTCTGTCACTGTATTCTCTTTGTATAAGTTTATACACTTACAAAAATAGCTGCCACTGCACTCAGTGCTTGCAAATTCAGAGCGCAACATTATCTCTTATATTCCATATTTTGTTTCTATAAGGAATAACAGAGATAACTACTAGGTATCTGGAAGCAAATATGTGCATTTTCATGAACATTTTTGTACTTCTTCTGACACTGACATTTTCCTATGACATGGATATAATACTATAAATTAGTATGTGACTTAAACAGTAATATTGTTAGTGAACCTTACTGTGGTACCAGGCTAAAGAAGCAGAAATGTGAAAGACTGAGCTGCTCCTCAGAGGAAGAAAAGAACATGAGGCTAACACCAGTTACCAATGAAAGTGTAACATCCTCAGCACTTTACAGAACTAAAATGGAGGGATAAAATTAAGCCTTAAGTTTCTCTGTAGTTATTTAATACACATACTTAGAACATTACACTCATCTGTAAATCATAGCACACGTATACCCCACAGTAGAGGAGCTCTGTAGAGGATCAGGGAGGCAACTGAAATGGGAAAGTCCCATGGTCCTGCTCTGCTGCTGCTGCCGGAGCATCCCAGCACAGCCTGATGTAAGGCGTTTGCTATAAATGAGGGCTTTGTTTGTCAGCCAACTTCTCTATTCCACCCCCTTTCAAAAAAAAAATGAGAAATCAATATATACAGTCAGGTCATGGTTTGTTTTTTTTTTTGATAAGACAGTCTGTCAAAATGCCTTTTTGTCTGAGTCTTTCATGCAGCTCTTTGACCATTGACAAGCATGAGAATAAGCACCGAGTGATGTTGCATAACCTTCTGTCCACTTCATTACAACAAAGCTCAATGAAAATACCCTGTCAAAAACAATTATTTCTTATCTATGTTGTAGGATTATTTTCAAGTGATAGTTAGTGAGCTGATTAATTTTTCTAGGGAGTAGCAAGGCAAATTAATTGAAATAGCTATTTCATTTCAGGCAAACGTGATCAAGAAGTATCTTAATAGCAGTCCAAGCTGTTGCTGAGTCATTTGGTGTTTCTCAGCTTGCTATATTTTGATGTCTGAGAGCAGAACCATAAATCTATTTTTGCAGCAGATCAGCATTCCTGAATTGCTCTTTTTAATGGCTTAATATCTGTTGTGGAAGAACAGTGGATCATGAGTGAGATGGAATGCATGTCAGATAGCACTGAACGACCCACAGAAAAAAAATGTGGCAGATAAATACACCTTCTAACTGTCTAAGGCATTTAGTGATTTTGTGTGGCTAAGTTTTTTATTCTCAGAATACTTCTATTCCCTCATTGGTACAATGTTAATGTAATCGAGGATTATAGCTGGGGATGTGCTGGTCAAATTCAGATTTCAGTGCCAATTAAATGGAAGCTGCTTTTAACAGCGCATGGTCTGGGGCAAGAAGCAGCACAGGACAAAACAGCTCTCAGCTGGTAGGTCAGTAGAATTGGAAAATGGTGGGTATTTCATGTTCCACCCTGGCAGCACTCTGCAGTTTGTCTCCTTGGTCCTGACAACCAAGTGATAGCCGTACCAGAGTCAAAGAACTGGTAGGGACCTTGAGAGGTAAATCGGGCTGCCATCTAGCCCCCAGGGCCAGTGTGCCTGTGTCATCCCTGGCAACCTCTCTCTAACCTGCTCTTCGTACCCTAGTAGTGATGGAGGACCTGCAGTCTGCCTTGGCTGAGACACCCTTTTGTTAGCTTCATACATTTCAAGACTGTTATAATTTCTACCCGCAATCTTCTGTAAATGAACAATCCTAAGAGTTCCAGCCTTCCCATGTGTGTCATGTTTTCTACACCTCTAGTCATTCCCATTGCACTCTGCCAGACTCCCCCCAGCTTCTCCTGCAGAGTGCCAGAAGTTGGACACATGGTTCTGGCACAGGCCTTTCTAATTGAGCAGAGAGATAACTGTGTTTCTTCCAGGTCTAGTTTCTATTTATACAGCTCAGTAAGGTGTTTGTATCTCACACCAGTGTGACACTGACTCACATCCAGCTCATGACCGGCTGTTATCGAGCAATCTTTTAATGGGCTGCTGCTACATGGACAGGTATTCATTAGGAAGAGCCTCTGAACAAGTGAAGTAGGTAGGAGTCATGTAAAGTCAGGGAATCGTTGAACTGCAGAAGCTGTGCTGTGATACGCAAAATTAGAAGGTTCTTCAGTCGAAGGAGCTTTGTTTCATTAATGCCAACTAGAGAATCTCCTTGACTTTGTTCCCAGAATAAAACTGGGAGTATGTTATTCTACATTGTAACACTACATGCATTTAGGGGAACATCTGTGAAGTGATAGGGTTTCTTTGTGGAAGTATAGTTGGAAAAATATATTTGAGATGACCATATTAAGTCAATTATTTTGTCCACATTAGAAACCAAGGAATTTGCCTGGAGAATAATTCTTATGAGGAGCAACTGAAGGAGCTGGGACTGTTTAGTTTGAGGAAGAGGAGGCTGAGGGGAGACCTCATCGCACTCTACAACTACTTGAAAGGACATTGTAGAGAGGTTGCTACTGGTGTCTTCTCACAGATAATTAGCAATAGAACGAGAGGGAATGGCTTCAAGCTGCAACAAGGTAGGTTTAGACTGGACATTAGGAAATAGTTTTTCACAGAAAGAGTGGTCAGACACTGGAATAGGCTGCCCAGGGAGGTGGTTGAGTCCCCATCCCTGAATGTGTTTTAGAGTCGTTTAGATGTGGTGTTGGGGGATATGGTATAGGGGAGAACTCTATAGAGTAGGGCTGACGGTTGGACTTGATCCCAAGGGTCTTTTCCAACCTGAATGATTCTATGATCCTATGATTCTACTTAGTGACGTCTGAAGAAGTGTCTGGAGGCTAATCTTAGTCTGTTCTTGTGATTTACTTCTGTTGCTAATGTAAAGATAAAGCTGAGCATTGTCTCTCAGGATAGTTCTGCCATCTTCAATGAGGGCCATTTTATATATTCTTAGATCCACCAGCAGCACGAGTCAGTGGACATCCATGCTTTTATTTATATCAGTTTCTAATAGCTTCGTCCAACATCACCAAATGTGGTGGGTTTTTTTAATCTTACCAGAACTGTCCTAACAAAACTAGTTTGTCTTGTAGTAAAGTTATACGTGTAGGCAAGGGTTGGAAGTATCACCCATGGCATAGGATGGTGTGGCACCACCATTTCATAGGAGTTTGAGCATGCCATTTTCAGTAAGGTTCTTCATCCCTTTGTAAAACCAAGCACTGATTTCTAGATATTTCTACTTGCCATCTGTAAAATGGCTAATATACTTAATTGTTTTAGTTTTCTGAGGCTAATCCAGCAATTAATTAGTCAAAATTACAGTTATAATTGCAAGGGACCCCAAGATACACATTCCACATGTAGCTGTTTAAATTTGATCAGACTTAAGGTGGTCAAATATGAACTTAGTAATAGAACAGCAAAACAAACTTCTTCGGGCTCTTTAAATAAATAATGGTTTGTTTGTTCTTGGTTTTGCAGAGCTGAAACAATCATCAGCTTTCTTATGCCGGGCTGCTATTTTCTTACATACACATTTTTTATTATGCCAGCAAAAATACCTGGGAATAATGCTTATATAACTTCTGCATATCCAGAAGACAAAATGTAGACCCAATTAAAATAGGAATGCATTTGTCCTATTTTGATTTTATTCTCTAAGCACTGTGGGACTGCTGGTTTATTTTGTGAGAACAAATGTTGTAAGGTAAATTTTTAAAAAACCACAGAGGTAAACTGAGTCAAATTCAGAATTTAATCTAAAGATCTATAGAGGATTAAAATCCGTAGCATCTGGTTGAACAATGTATCAACATACATTTAGATTTGTGTCAGTCATAGAGTCAGAGCATGGCCACGGCTGAAAGGAACCTCTGGAGATCTTCTGGTCCAGACCCCTGCTCAGAGCAGGGTCCACAAGAGCATCAGAGCCATGTCCACTTGATTTTGAATATTTCTACTCCATGACCTTCCTGGGCAACCTATTCCTATGTTTGACCACCTTCACAGTAAAAAAGCGTTCTCTTTAAGTAGAATTTTTTTATCACTGGGCGCAGCTGAGGAGCCTGGCTCCATCTTCTCTGCTCCCTCCCATCAAGTGTTTATATGCATTGATAACATCTCCCCTGAGTCTTCTTTTGTCCACACTGAATAATTCTTGGTATAATACATGGAAAGCACAGATGGAGAGACAGAAAAATTAAATTACTCCCATAAATTGTAATCATTCTTGCTCTTTTTGCTGCTTTCCCTGATAGCAGGTTCACAATGCTATTCCACGTCCTCTGACTTTCCCTAGTACCTTGGATGGGCAAAGGATTGTAGATTTTTCAGTCATGTCCAGTCCCCTGCAGCTGCAAGCAGGGAAGAGCCTGTAGTCCAGGAGGGTCAAAGGAGCCATTCAGTGCCACACACTGCCACAGAGCATTGAACACCAGTTGCATCTCTCTTGGTCAGTCTTTGCTGTATCAAGGAAGGGCAAAATCTCCCCCCAGTAGCAAAGTATTAAGGTTGACAGAATTATTCCTGGCTCTTACAGGTTGTTGGGATAGTTCTGGATCTGAAGAGCTTTAGCACGAAGAACTTTTTTTAAAAATTCAAAACAATCATAGAGTGCACTGCTTCCTAACAGCTTCTTCAGTGCTTTGCACCCCTGCAGCAGCAAACATCTGTTATTGAAAATGTCTAGATGATATTAAGATGTGGAGCATGGCCCACAGTAAAAAGGAGTACAAGAAATATTCTAAATGTACCTGTCCCCCTGAGCTATGGAAAGATTATTTCCTAAGCCCCCATATTAATCAAACACCTGAAGTTGTTTTTTGCTAGTGGAGAAGAAGGGGAGTTCCCCTGTCCTACATTATGTGTGAGGAGCCATGGATGCATCAGGGGAAGAAGCAATAAAAGAGGTACAGGCCAGAGGTGATAAAACATTCTGCCTGGTGTCTGCAGGTAGCATGGGGGAGGTTCTTTTCTGTTGTTTTTATATGGGATATTTTTCAAATTTTGCAAGACAGACATCAGAGGACTTCCATGTCCTTCTGGGCCCTTGAAGTGAAGCTGCTTTTCTCCAAGGGCATCAGAATATTAAGCACACAGAAGAGAGGCATCTAGCAAAGAATTTTAAATACATGAAGTTTGACTTACAAGCTTGACTTGGAAAACATCTTTTGTCATCTGTAGGGCCAGAAATAGCTGGCCAGACCCTCCTGTCTTGCTTTGCACAATTCCCTCTGTAGGGCTGCAGCAAGTAGTTGTGTAAAATCACAAATCCAGCAAAGGAAGCATGGCATTGAGTGCTCCCAGGGCAGCAGCAACACAGTATAATTTGTAGCATGAGGTAATAGTAATTTCTTTTAGTTAATTATACAGCACTTTGAGATCTTCAAATGCAAGGTAATGGCTAAGTGCAGTGAATGTTTTTTTTATTGTTGTTGTTGGTATGATTTGTCTCGGGGCTCTTACCCCTCTTCCTCCTTTTTGTCTGAGGTTTGAACTCTAAATTTTAGAGTAATCTGTAATGTGCCTTCTAGCACTGCAGTCTCTTTTTCCCAAAGCATACTTAGTTGTTACAGTCACAACTGAGAGTAAGTTGTGCAAAGTGAAGATTGATAACACTTTCCTAATGTTATTATAGTACCAAATGGCAGTCTTTTTACTAGGAGATAAGTACAAATGGTGATCCCTTTACTTACGCAGTGAGCTATATTTTAAAGAGCAGTGTATCCCACGCTTCCTCAAATTAATCCCATGACTCTTACTCTTGCCCTTGAAATATGGCAATATTGAATTATAACTGATTGTATTTGAAGTATGACTTGAATTGTATTTGGAGTTGTGGGCATATTTCCAGGCAATGCTAATGGCACTGTATGCCACTAGAAACTCTTTTGTTATTGTCTTTTCCTTTAGAACTGTCTTCGTCGATGTGGCTGGGAAGATCTAGGAGCCAACAGGATTTTTACTACATCGGGCTGCTACCATAGTCTAAGAGTAGGGTAAAATTCAGATGACTCAGAGGACTCAATCACCTTCATCTGGTTTCCTACATTATGTTGTCAGCATTCTTCCTGTAGCTTAAGTTGATATTTCATTCAGTGGCTTATTGGCATGGCACAAATTGCAGATCATCCCGCAAAGTGAAAGTGGCACGATGCCAGCATGGAGTTCTCTAGAATTACCTTTGCTTGAAAGCAATGCTATTGCTACTTTAAAGTGACTAATAATCTATGCTTCTGTTTGCCTGTGAATGATGCTGTTTTGTCATTTACCTCATTAACTAATTTCACAGGTAACCAGACAGTTTCTTAGCAGCAAATATTTAGACATACTTCCAGAAGTCACATGCCTCATAAATAACTGCGTAATGGATCGATACATATAAATCAGCCTGATTTAGAACAATAAAGAAGTCTTGCGAGACAAACAAGATCACTTGTTGTAAATAACAGAATTATAAAATTAGTGGCTGATGAAAGAGCAGTCGACAATATCCTGTTTACATTTGAATAAAGCTTTTGATGCAGTGTCAAATACAATCATCCTTGAAAACTTAATACGTGCTGGTTTTGATGGGGGCATTGTGGATTTGGAATCGGCTGAAAGACCATAAGCAAAGCTAATCATAAGTACTAATAAAGGGCTGATGTGGGAACTGGTCTTATTCATTATCTTCATTAATGACCCAGAAAAGGCAGCTCACTCTGTAAGAATTACTTTGGCTTTTTAACTGAGACAAGTGCCAAATACCATACACAGGCAGAGGGAAAGTATGAAAACAGCTCAAGAGATTAAAAAATGAGCTAAAATAAGGTTTATTTTTGGCAGTATAAGCACATGTATCTGGGGACAATTCTCTCTAATGCTAGGAAAAAAATCTCTATGCTAGGAAGAAACTGAGATTCAAGTAAGCTGAACATGACAGCTTGAGTTACTCATGTACTCAGTTCATGTGAGCGTTAGCATGTTGTTTGCGTGTGTGTTGTATCATTGCTTGTACATCTGGATGTAATGTGATAACATCAGAGTTCTACGCTTACTTTAATGTATATTAATGTTACATTTCTTTGTGTTTATTCTGCATGGGAATGAACAGCTAATACAAATGAAAAGTCATAACCAGTCCTGAGAGAGGTTAACACAACATGGCACAAAGGTCAGTGAAATTTTGGACTGCCTACCCAGATGTACCACTCAACAGAGACATTATGGATTCACTCTCTATGCTTCCTCAGGCCTTTCCATTGCCTAAAACCTGCTCTGGATGCCAGGACCCAAAAGTTCTGTAGTCAAAATTTACCCCTGCTGCTGACTAAGGTTTGATGTGCCTAAATGTCCGAGACACCTAGTTTATGCCATTTAAGTCTTCTGGGCATCTTTTGATAGGCATGTAAATCCGAGTGCTGTGTTGTGGGGCACATAAGCCGTGCCAGAATTCATAAGCCAATGACTGTGTCACTTACAATCCATGGAGCTCTGATGCAGATTTATAGTGCCATCTTTTCTCCATGGCATTTATACAACTCCTTCCAGGTGCCCTCCCACAGCAGTGGCAGTTTGAACTCAATCTCACTGCTGTGTCTCTTTTCTGCCTCCTCCAAAGGAGGTTCTAAAGCTGCATCTGGGGACCACATCCCACCAAGCTCCTCTCTCCATGTTGCAGTCTCTCTCACTTTGTTAGAGATGCTTTCCTCACAGAACCCCAGTTAGACTCTGTCCCAGTGTAGAGTAAAAGCAAACTGAGCATCGTGTCTTTTACCTCTAGCAAGGGCAAGATGTGTTCAACTCTCGTCACTTTTGCAGATTTTAAGACCAAATTGGGCTCTCAGCAAATTACAGTCCAAGTGGGGGCCATAGTCTCTTCCTTTCTATATACAATATGCTTGATATTTCATCACTAACCTGGTAATTCAAATTCACATCCCTTCTTTCTCTGACACAGTGCAAAAATTTGAACTGATGCTTCTAAGCTGAGTGTGCTGATGGCTACAGCAAGTCTCTCTTATTGCAGCTCTGATTGAAATTATATAAATTACTCAGAGCAGGGCCTGGAGGGAAGCGCCCCAAACTCCAGGATCCAAAGTCACTGTGTTTCTTTGTAACCCAAAGTATAAGCATGGAAAGAAACTGTTCCTGCTTGCCAGAAACACGCTAACTGCAGAACAGCTTTGAGTAACAGTTTTCAAACTGTGCTACACACAGCACAACATGGACATTGTCCAAACAGTTGAATACTTCTATTTGCTTGCAGTGAGGAGCACAGTAGTGTACAAACAAACCTTTCTTCTTCAGGGTTTGTTTCCAATGCTCCATCTGGTTTAATATCTTGTACCACTGCTACATGACTCAGAATAGCTGCACAAATATCTGTGTAAGGTAATTTTGAAATGTGTTGTCTATAACACATCTAACCTGCATTTTTTAAGGGCTAACTTTATGCTCTGAAGCAAAAGGCTTTGAATTTTTCTAGAATTAATGGTCTGAGTTCTGCAATTTGATTGTATGGCTTGGCCTTGCAACATCTGTCAGGAATAAATATTCTTACATTGTAATATCTGATTAATTTAAAGGTGATAAATTACTTATTTTAACAACACAGGCTCTGAAAGAATTGTAATTTCATTCAGTTGGAGTGGTGGGGCACTTCTTGCAGTTAACCCAAGAACCCTTTTAAAAAATTCTTATTTATAGAGAGGTTCAGCTGGTTTGCTAAAATTGCACAGTGCAAGAGTACTGAGACAAATTTTGCAAAAATAAGCTCCCTAGCTTAACTGAGTTTTAGGTGAGCAGAGATATTTTGTCTTTAAACTTGCTGCTTTTCATAAGCTCTTATTTTGTTCTTACATTACAAGATAAAGTAACTTATCGTACCTTATCATATTAATTACCTTCTGTCCAGCAAATAAATGTTGCAGTCATTTTAACTTCACTTCTTAGAATTCTTACTTATCTCTAAAATATCTGCTTCTGCTTGATTTTTTTTTTATTTTGTTTTATGTTGATAATGGTAAAACAAACCTAGAGAAATATCAGAAGGAAGAATAAAGCAGTAACTGCTAAAGTAGCTTTTTAATAACCATTTCAGTATTACTGTCATGCATCCTAACATTTTTTGGTTGCTTTCTACAGTGCTACAATACACTAAGCAGAGATTTTCACTGGGCTGTTCACAGCACTATGCAAATTGTCACATATAGTTTAAGTTCTTCTCTTCCATTAGTGTAAGATTCGAGAAGGTCAAGGACTCCTCCAAGGTAGTGAACTGTTACAACTGTGCATGTATTATACAGCCACTCTCAGAGCATTCCATGCATCCCTACATAGTATCTTAATTTGTAAAACTAAGCCCTTATTGGTTATAAATGAGGAAACAACCCACAATGAAAGCATTGCAATTAGGAGCCTCTAACACTGGCAGCAACCATGTTGTTTTTCTTGAAACTTAATTTAAAACAGATGAAGAAAAGAATAGTATTTTGCTTTTCTGTGCTTCTGTAGTTCATCTCTGCAAGTTTAGCACAGTAACAAGCTATAAACTCTTTTATGAATAGTTTTGCAAATGCTGCTTTCTGTAGCAGACTTCATTGGCAATTAGTGTGATTGGTTCTGAGTTGTGAATGAAATAGATGGTGTTTGGGTTTGGGTAGAAGACTTCAAATTAGGTGCTCTGCCTTGGCCTCTCTTCTCAGCCACTCTTCTACCCCATTGCTTTTTTGTTGGTTCTGACACTTGTGGCATGAGTCTTTGAGGAGGCATATCTGTTTTCTTACCTAGTTTGCTAAGCCTGTGAATGAAATATGCTCCTTGTATATAGGCAGGAGGTTTGAACACTTGAAAAATTAGCCTAAAGGCTTTGGAGGCAGACTGGGAATTGTTGCATGGGGAAGAGAAGAGGACTGGATGATGATGAACGATGAGGAATTCAGTATCATTAACATGATATCTTTCCCGCTGTGTCTTCCCCCAGTATGTTTTCCACTGACTGGAAAAGGTGAAATATAACCCCGATATTCAAAAAAGAAAAACAAGGAAAACCCAGGGAACTACTGGTCGGTCAGTCTCACCTCTGGGCCCAGCAAGATCATGGAGCAGATCCTCCTGGAATCTCTGCTAAGGCATGTGGAAAATAAGGAGGTGATTGGTGACAGTCAGCATGGCTTCACCAAGGGCAGGTCATGTCTGACAAATTTGGTGGCCTTTTACAATATTGCTACAGCCTTGGTAGACAAGGGCAGAGCAACAGATATCATCTACCTGGACTTATGCAAAGCCTTTGACACTGCCCCACATGACAGCCTGGTCTCAAAATTGGCAGATCATTAATTTGATGGATGGACCACTCAATGGATCAGGAGCTGGCTGGGATGGCCACACTCAAAGGGTTGCTCAATGTCCAAGTGGTGCTCCTCAGGGGTCGGTACTGGGACCAGTGCTGTTTAACATCTTTGTTGGTGACATGGACAGTGAGATAGAGCACAGCCTTGGTAAATTTGCCAATGACACCAAGCTGTGTGATGCAGTTGACATGCTGAAGGGAAGGGATGCCACCCAGGGGAACCTGAACAGGCTTGAGAAGTAGGCCTGTTCAAACCTCATGAAGTTCAAACAAGGTAAGTGCATGGTCCGGCACCTAGGACATGGCAATTCCAGGCACAAATATAGCTTGGGCAGAGAATGGCTGGAGAGCAGCCCTGAGGAGAAGACCTTGGTAGTGCTTTTGGATGAGAAGCTCAATATGAGCTGGCAGTGTACGCTGTCAGTCTTTGCAGTAGCCAAAAAGCCAACAACATCCTGAGCTGCATCAAAAAAGTGTGGCCAGCCGGTTGAAGGAGGTGATTCTTCCCCTTCTACACCACTTTGGTGAGACCCTACCTGGAGTACTGTGTCTCGCTCTGTTGGAATGGGTCCAGCAGAGGGCCACAAAGATGATCAGAGGGGTGGAGCACCTCTCCTATGAAGACAGGCTGAGAGAGTTGGTGTTGTTAAGCCTGGAGAAGAGAAGGCTCTGGGGAGACCTTATAGCAGCCTTCCAGTATCTTAAGGGAGCCTACAGGAGAGCTGGAGAGAGGCTCTTTATCAGGGAGTATAGCATTAGGATGAGGGCTAATGCTTTGAAATTGAAAGGGGGGAGATTTAGATTAGATCCTAGAAATAAATTCTTTACTGTGAGGGTGGTGAAGCACTGGAACAGGTTGCCCAGAGAAGTTGTGGATGCCCCATCCCTGGAAGTGTTCAAGGCCAGGCTTGATGGGACTTTGAGCAACATTCCAACTCTAACCATTCTATGAAGAGGAAAAAAACATAAGGCTGATTAATAATGTATAGAATGAAGTCTCTGTCTTCCTGGGTTTCAAATTTGGTAGTTGCAGCCATGTGAACAATGCTAAACAAAACACTGAGGAAGCCAAAAAAAAAGGAGGAACAATTGCTTACATTGTAATATTTGATTAGTTGAAAAGTGTTATTGGCAGGTGTACTCCAGGTCCAAGCCTGTAGTCATGACAGAAACATTTTCCCCCTGGAAAACAGTGGAAATTTGATTTGCATTCTGCAGTCACAGATGCATCTGTGGACCATAACCTAGCATAACTGCTTGAAAAACAAATGAATTCTTGTTAAACTGAAAATCAAACAAGATCAGGTAGTTCTGTCCAGTACATTTTAATGCTGTGTATATAAATGGGAATCTTTCTTTTTATTGCTAGGTTTTTAGTTCCTCAATGTATTTGCAGTAGCAAAGAAGCTTTACAGCAAGAGTGTAAAGCTCTGTCTCAACACAAAATACAAACCATTATTTGGAATTCTAGCTTTGGGGAGTGGTGACTCATACCTTGATAGAAATTTTTAATCCTCTTTCATTTAAATATAGAAAGTGGTATTTTGCCTAGCTCATCACAAGAAACAATCTCCTTGAGAATATTTTTTGACATGAAGCTAAATTCTTCCACAAGTTCAAGGGAGAGCTATTGTTTATAAATGCAGCTTTATTCAATAGAAACATAGAGTGTGCACAGGCTTGAATTGATGAAAAAGTAATGAAAAACCCCAAATATTTTTATTGTGTTAGTCACCTATGCCACATTGGTGCAAAGAAATGACAAAGATGCATCTGCTAGTCACTTCCCAGCAAACTCACTGAAATGAGAGTAGGATCAGTCCTTGAAAAGTTAGATGTTTGCTCAGCTGGATCAGTTAGGTTTCTGCGAGCAAGGTCAGCATTTTATTCTGTCAGGTAAGCCATATTCCTGTAGTCTCAATCTTTAGAGGCTACTACCTCAGACAAAATGATTATCAGTCTCAACAGACTGTGAGCCAGCCCCATGGTGTTACTGGCAAGTCATGCAATAAGAAGAATTTACAAGAATAATTACATGGAATAGAAACCCTAGTTTATTGACCTAGTTACTGAGTGATTTATTGGACTCCATTCCTGGGGGTCATGAAATGACTCCATTTTTATATCTGTGTTAGATGTTATGCCTACTGGTAAAATTTCCAGCATTTCCTGTAGAATAAGAATAAAAATAACACCCCCAAGTCAAGACCCATTCATGTTAATGAGGACTTTGATATTAAAAGCAGTATGAATGACCTAATAGGTGAAATTACTTTGACAAATTGAAAAAACTAAATATTGCATGAGACTGAAAAGGCTCTTTTCCTTTACCATCACTCTAAGTGATTAAGATGATGGTATTACTTAAGATGAATTGAACTATGAACATCCTTAGAGATACTGTCAAGGAGCTAGCAATCAATCTTTCTCTGTCCCCATCCTATACTTTTTATTTATTATATTATGTAGTTGCTTTCACTGTTGTCTTTCAGTTTTATTTGTCTTCTTTGGCTATCTCACACGAACAACATAATTACTGTTGCTGAAACAAGTGAAGCTTTAATGTTCTATACAAGTTGCAGCATGAAAATGTACCAATTTTGAGGGTGATAGAGGACTGGAACAAGCTGCCAAGAGACGTTGTGGAGTTGTATTCTCTGGAGACACCCAAAATCTGCCTGGATGGGTTCCGGTCCAACCTGCTCTAGGTGAACGTGCTTTGGCAGGGGGGTTGGACTAGATGATCTCCAAAGGTCCCTTTCAACCCCATATCATTCTGTGATTCTCTGAAATGGTACTTAAGATAAGCTGGATATTGGTAAAAGGTTGTGTGACCATGCAGGTTCTGTGCAGTAATTTGGTCAGAGATGCCTCAGCAGAGGGTGTGGTAGAAAAACATTTAATCATCAAAATATGCTAGATGCAAACTGCTGACTGTTTTCTCCAGGACAGTATCTGTATTTGGAATTTGAATTTGGGATATGAATGCACACTGAATTTGGATGTAGACTGCTGTCTTCAGACACAGGTAGTTAACGTAGCCTGTAGGGCTGGGAGCTCTTTGAATCTTTCATCTTTCTCTCTCCTTCTCTCTTTACTCCCTTTGCCTCTCTCCCAGGGGTAGTGATGTCAAACCATCACTGTTTTGCGGCACCTTTTGCAATGTAGCACCCATCTGGCCCTTCCCAGCCCAGTCTCCAGAGAAGGAGACGCCACAACCTCTCTGGGCAGCCTGTTCTAGTGTTCTGTCACCCTCACTGTGTAGAAGTTTTTCCTTATATTTAAGTGGAACCTCTTATGTTCCAGCTTGCACCCATTGCCCCTTGTCCTATCATTGACCGTCACTGAGAAGCCTGGCTCCATCCTCCTGACACTCACCCTTTAAATTTTTATACACATTAATGAGGTCACCACTCAGTCTCCTCTTCTCCAAGCTAAAGAGGCCCAGCTCCCTCAGTCTTTCCTCATATGGGAGATGCTCCACTCCCTTCATCATCTCTGTAGCCCTGCCCTGGACTCTCTCAAGCAGTTCTCTGTCCTTCTTCAACTGAGGGGTCCAGAACTGGACACCATATTCCAGATGGGGTCTCACCAGGGCAGAGTAGAGGGGGAGGAGAACCTCTCT